>JAYMSW010001799.1:0-15303 GCA_036897725.1 Erodium texanum | reverse complement strand
CCGGAAAGCTCCCCTATGTATATATATAGGGGCAGACTCCAATACAAACCACCCTTGGAAATTATATATTTTCACACAAGTTTGGAAACTATAACCTATTGTGTTAGAAACTATGAAACTTATGTGAAAATAGATAGTTTCCAATCCAATGTGTTATAGTTTCCAAGATAATATACTATACTTTCCAACAAGACGGTGGTTTTCTGGTTTCTATTCTAAGAGGTGGTTTCTATTAGGGACTAATCCTATATATATATATACATGCTGCAAAAAAAAAAAAAACTATTAAAAACAAGCATGTGAATGAACTTTTTGACTTAGGTAATAGAGATGGACAAATTAAGTGATAATACAAATTGAACTAAGGATGGATAGTATATTTGAGCGGTGAACTACAAAAATCAAAACCAATTTAACCTTTCTGGAGCAGTAGAAAATAAATCTTCAAGTTCAGCATGTCGTAGAGCTCCATCCTAGTCAATGCCAAAATTAACAATATAAAACACTCATTCATCTTATTAGGTTGCATGAATCATGATACAACTTTACAACAATATGGCAGGAAGTTGCACATACATGGTCAGCGTCAAACATCCTGAAAACTCCACTCAAAAACTCTACAGCTTCATTTGTCAGCTCCACAGTCTGCAGAGCAAGAAGGGGGTGATAGAGATGACTGGTATGAGTTTTAAATCAATGAAACAAAACAAAAATGTCACACCCTGAAAATTTATATATCAATGAGAGACCTGATCAGGAGCACGCTTAGTCGGAATTGGAAGACAGTTGTCCCGAAGTTTTAAATCATCGTCGTATCCGAATTTCCGTAAGACGGTCCAAGTTGTCTCAAGACGGCCCTTTTCTATAAAAAGAGCATTGAGAAACAGGAACCCAGTTGGGGTAAGACCAAGATGGTTCACCCCTTGCGGCAGTTTCTCTTGCACAACTCTTTTAACACCCACTATTTCTGCAGGCTGCAATGGAGCATTGAAACATTTAACCTGTTTACCAACACCAAAGAACATTAGGCTTAAGGTAAGAGATGAGAAATACCCATAAAACAGAGAAAGAGAGAGAGAGAGACTAAAAAGAAACCTGAAATTCATTCAGTTCTTCATCACTAAGAACACCGTCCATGTCATGATCACAAAGGATAAATATTCTTTTTAATGCCCTCACACATCGTGGTTTTAAAGCTTGTGCTTCTTGATCAAAGAGTGGAGCTGTTGGATGAAGTACTGCTTTTTGTGCGTAGTAGAAAACCTCAGGAACCTACAAGTAGATAACTCTAATTTTCAAGCTTCAATAATGCTAAGTAGAAAGAGCGGGGGCAATGGCAACCTAGAATAATTAAATAAAATATTAAAATCATGATCAAAACACCATTGATTGATGGCTGTCTTTACAAGAAAATACAGTCCAAAAAATGACAGAAGAAAGGGTACTCTCATGCTATATATTCACATGCATCTGACCAAAGTGCTGTTCCATAGGGCCAGTGCTTGGGTTGGGCTTGTTTGCTCCTTTTTACATTTACATGCTTTGCTTTGTTAAACTATCTTTTACCTAGGAAAAGTTTGAATTAGGCTTCTAGTTTTTCATTTGAAGAATGACTCCTAAGGTATAATCAGTGATTCAGAGCAGTATCCCAGTGTCCATAGCCAAATTGGAAGATATATACTCCGATCGTCACATGACCATTTTTATGCGTGTCTTTGTCATATAGTCTAGCCTTTTCAGCAAATGCATAGATGTAATTGTTATGATATATGACCACCTTTGGAATTCAATCATACACTTACTACTTGGCCGCCAAACACTCAGGATAGGATGATTCTGCAAAATAAGCTTGTTTAATGTTAATATAATCTGGCGGAACCAGTAGACATTTGGGTAAAACTGGGAGGGGCCAAGTGCATTAACCTAAAATGAAGATGCATATTCAATAAAATGATATGGTTGTGCATGGTGCTGGCACTGAATAAGCCCAATGTTCATAAAGGGTCAGTAACATGAAAAGCTGCGAACACCCAACTAAACGAAAAGAATAAAACACTATAGTAAACAGACAGAAAGCCATGAAATGGAGAATATGATTTGAAACAGAAGTAAAACATATACTGCTTATACCTGAATTAGAGTAGCTGCAGAACATTCTATACAGGTCTCGATCTCCCTATACTGTTGCATGACTGGTGACATGATCTGCTCCAAGCTAACTTGTTGCTGCTCATCTCGCAAATCTAGCTTGCAACCCACTACAATAATTGGAACCTTCACCTACACACCAAAAAAAGAAGTGAAATCAATCAACAATAAAAAAAAGGGTACAAGAAAAAAAAGGCTTTGCTAAAAAGTGCAGCTGACAGACCTCTACATGCCGAAGCTCTTGAAGCCAAAAAGTATTCAATCGTGTAAGTGTTATCGGTTGATCACATGCATATGTCAACACCACCACATCCGCTCGCTTCAATTCTTCAAAGAGCTTACCTCTATTCTCCAAACTAAATGTGAAAAAGCTCCATAAATCAATCGACAATATACAGAAATTGAAGTAAGAGAAGAACTCAAGAAGCATTTCAGCTAGGTTCCAAATCCAAACGCACTAGTGTAGTAGTGTACTCAAGCCAAAAAGGAATAGAATAAACACAAATATCCATTAATATCATAAACTCAGAAGTTTAGCAAAAAGCTAAAATATCAAATCATCTTTGTCTAAATTCAGGAACTCCATGAGAATTAATTGTTCAGAAATTGAAGCTGAGACAGTCAATATAAAATGCAAATTCCGAACAAATCCAAAACGCAATATCCAGAATCCAATCCTTGAGCAATAACGATCCAAACAACAAACATCAAAACATACAATAACTAGTAAATCATGTTAATCTCATAATCTCAGTACAAAAGCAAGTTTCGAACGTGTTATACCTGGAAGAAGTATCAATGATTGTGACGGGGACGAGATCGGGGTAGAAATCGGCGGGGAGGCGAGTCGGAGGGAGCACCGGAGGAACGTTCTCAGGGAAAGACTCGGAGGCGGCGGCGGCAATCAAGCTTGACTTCCCGGAGCCTCGGTCGCCGATGACGACGACTCTGACGCCGGTTCGGGGGCCGGAGCTGAAATTTCCGGCGAAACTACTCGCCATTGCAGCTGGTTCGTTCCCGAGGGAGCGAGATTGGGGAAGGAGACAAAGAAATGTACGGACTCAGCTGAGATGGGAACGGAAGGAGGCAGAGAGAGTATGAGCTCGACGCATTGCGTGGAATAGAAGTGTGGCGTTTGGGGAATCTTGGGTACGCGCGTACACAATTATGTGTGCTCGCGTCCTCTACTCGACAAGTGGCAAGGGTATATTTGGAATAAAGTCAAGCCTGTCGGGTTCCATATATGAAACCGTGGACCGGCATGCAGAGGACCATGGCACTCTCTGGATGAGCATTTTGAAGCTTGTGAAGCCTTCAAGGAACCAAAAAGAACGGTCCTTTAGCTCAGAGTCGTTCTTCTTCTTCAGTGGTCTCTGAGCTGTGCGGAGTAGCAGCTATGGAGGCGAATCTTCTCGGAGCTAACCGGGTCAATCTCCTTCTTGTTGGAGCTAAATCCGTCGGATTTCGAGGTAAGGATTTTCTCTGTTTGGATTCCGAGAAAGTGTAGGAAAATTGGAAGAGGGAATAAATGTCTTTCTTGTCGCATTCAGCTACTTGCTTTTCCAAAACCCTTTACGCCAATTTGGGTAAGCATATTGCAAATTACAACAGATTTTACTGTTGATTTGAGGTTCATTCGGTGAGTTTGGATCTGTTTGAATTGGGGTTTTCGATTACATAGCCACCAATCAATATTGAACTTTGCAATAGTCAGTTTAGTTTCAGAATAATGGGGTTGTTCAACAATTAGCCATGTAATCATCATGATGTGTAGTGCCTTTCTGGGGATATTCCTGTGGACAGAAGAAAATTTATAGTAAATTACAGCTTTTACTGTTGATTTGAGCCTCATTCTGTGAGTTTTGATCGATTAGAAGTGGCCGGTTCGATTACATACCCACCAATCAATATCGAACTTTGCAATTGTCAGTCTAATTTCAGAAATGGGGTTGTTCAAGAATTAGCCATGTAATTATCATGATGTGTAGTGCCTTTCTGGGGATCTTCATGTACACAGAAAATTGTATTTTTGCTGAATTTGCAGGTTTTATATCTGGATTGCAGGTTCTAATGCAAAACATGATCTTCGGTTTCGTAGTCGAGTCTCTGCTAGGACCTTTCTTCCTCTCAGTACAAACATAGTAGAACCCATCAAAAGTCAGTTCAAGCCTCTTCAAAAGCATATTTGCTCAAATTCAAACAAGAAACTATCTGTCAAATTCTCAGAGAAGCTCCGAGGTGAATATGTGACAGTTGAAACAACATCATCAGAGTATCCAGATCTTAATGGTGCTCCTGGCAATGATGGAGTAGATAATCTCAACTCTTCTGAGGGAAACGACTTTGAGATGTTGCAATCTACACCTAAATCGTTTCGAAATAGGTTTTTGAATTTTTTGCGCTTCAGTTCCGTCTTAAATAATGTTGCCGAATCGTTTTTCAAGAGCGAGATACGGAGAAGGTTATTCATGACGGCAGTACTAATTATAGTTAGTCGTGTTGGGTATTTCATTCCTCTGCCTGGGTTTGATAGAAGGTTGATACCCCGAGATTACCTTAGCTTTGTTACAGGATCTGTGGGTAAGTGCATATGTTCAGTTCCTAATTTTCCCTGTTTAAGTTTTAAATTTCTAATTATATTACAAAAAATCTGATCCATGGTTGTAATTGTATGTATTGATTAATTTCGTCTTTGGCAGATGAACTGGGTGATTTGTCATCAGAGCTTAAGCTATCTTTTTTTCAGCTTGGGATCAGTCCTCAAATATTTGCATCTATTGTTATGCAGGTTTGATGCTTTTTTAAGCTATTAGTTATGCTAGATTCTTCTCCATGTCTTCTTGTAGGGATTGGCAAAGCAATTTTTTTATTGAACCTTGAGTCATATACTGAAACATTATTAAGCAGCTAAAGGCGGTTTCTCTGTTTATTATGTCCTATAATAATATTCATGAATCATGATTGCTACATTATAATTTCACAACTTGACTTTTCCTTACTACATTCTTGAACTAAATGTCACAACTTGTTTCCACAGGTGCTTTGCCATGTAGTTCCTTCTTTAGTCCAGCTGCGGAAGGAAGGCTTAGATGGACATGAGAAGATTAAGAGTTATATGTGTGTCTAATTAATCTCAATCAGTGAGACGAGTTGTCAATACTCAATTTCCTTGTGAATTTTTTTAATATTTTTATTCGTCTTTTGATGATATCATTACTTATCGGACTTCGTGTATATTTCAGATGGTGGATATCTTTTGCCTTCGCAATATTCGAAGCTTTGATACTTTCTTTTTACTCGCTTCAGTACTCCATATACGCCGCCAGTCACAGGTATTTTATTCAGTCTATTACTTGTTTCAAAAAATTGTTGGTAGTATTTATTTTTTTAGGCCTTGTTTTTATTTATTTATTTTTATGCTCTGTGCAGAGTGAAACATATGATGGTAACGACCTTTTTATTAGTTTGTGGCGCAATTATTACAACGTGGATCTGTGATACTATAACAGAATCTGGATTTGGTATTATTCTTAACACCGTGGACATTAGTATCATGTTCTCTTAATCCTCGGGTCATTCTGTATTAGTGGAACTAATCCAATCGGATGTTTCTTCTTAACAAAAATCATCAATCACAAGAGTCAAATAATCAAAGAAATACTTGAATACGCACTGATTAAGAACATGTTTTCAGGTCAAGGTTCCTCCCTAATTGTATGTGTGGGAATATTGACGGGATACACAGATACGTTACATAAGATGTTGTCTCAGCTCTCGGGTATGCCACAAGTGATAAACTTATGTCAAATTTATATTTTAAATTGTTTTTTTACTTGAATATGAATTGATTCTGGGTTTTTAATTATGGCAGCGAGTACAGTTAGCTGGTGGCCGGATGTGCTTGCAGTTTTAGGGATTTTCACTATTGTCACCATGGCGGCCGTGGTTATTACTGAAGGTTGCCGGAAAATTAAGCTTCAATATTACGGTTTCAAGCTAGCTTCTGCTACAAGGTGAAAACATTGTTACAATTATTGCATTCAGTTATTTTTCACTATTTAATTTTAACTATGATATAGTGTGATTAATGAAAATATGATATGGTTTTACTTAAGGTGCTACAAGAATGAAATAATAACATGCTAAATCAATAATTGCTACGATACAATATGTTTTTACTTTTGGCAGAGTTGATTCCCCAATCACCGAGGTGGAGCCTTACATACCCTTCAATATAAATCCGGCTGGGATGCAGCCTGTTCTCACCACCACTTATCTCTTGAGTTTTCCCGGTATTCTTGCAAGGTTAGTATAGTCATTACACGGTGCTTGAGGTGTTGGTTTTGAATTCACCGCAGCATCAAGAATAGCTTTAATGTTTCTTTGATATTCTAATATGAGCATTTTTGCAGTCTGCTTCGTTCGCCTTTTTGGGAGCGTGTTAAGGAGATATTAAACCCTGATAGTTCTATCGGTGCCTCGCCTTGGGTTTACTATTCGATATATGCATTTTTGGTCTTCATATTCAATATATTTGACATTGTAAGTATACTCGGCCTCCATATTTGGTCGCTTAACCTTTCTCCTGGCCTTAATTTTTTTAATTAAAAAATGCTAAATAAAGAAACAAAAACGGTAAATTCCAATAACCCACTTGCTCAGTTCTTATTGTTAGTTCTTTGTCTTTTCAAAATTATTTTATGTTATATTATACAGATATTCACATTTAGAATATTCATTATGTTTAGAACGATTCGGTGCACAATTCTTACTCGGTAACTCTTGTTCAGGCCAACTTGCCAAAGGAAATTGCCGATTACTTGAATAAGATGGGAGCGAGGATACCAAACATAAAACCCGGGAAGGCTACAATAGCACATCTCACGAAAATCCAAGCATCAACACGCTTTTGGGGTACAATTCTTTCTTGTTCAATATGAATCTATACATTTATGACCTCAACTCTAATATCGATGCTAGTGGTTAAGAATCAAAGCTAAGAGATCTCATTTGTTCTTTTGATTGTACCTTAAAAACTTTCAGGAGGGCTATTATTATGTTTTCTAGCCACTTCATCGTCCATACTCGATCACTACTTGCGCCGTACCAATGCTGGATTTGCTATCGGGTTTACATCGGTTTTGATCATCGTAAGTAGTGTTATTCGATTCAACGCCTCTACTGTCATCTTTGTCCAATAAATAATAGATGCATTGCTTTCAAATCGTGCATCTTCCTATCAGTCATTAAGTTTACTATATCTATTACGTGTAAATGAGCCATGAGTTTCATTGTCGATTCAGGTGGGCTCGATTATTGAACTCAGAAGATCCTATCAAGCGTATAATGTAATGCCGAGTCTGAGCAAGGCTTTGCAGCGGTATGGCTTGTGACTCGGGAAATAGAGCAAAAGAAGCAGTGTTCATGGACACGGGCGAAAGGAGGCAACAATGTAAATATACGAATTTCTAGGGGCAATTAATTTTCAGAGCCAGCCTGAGTTTGTTCATCAATAGTCTTACATGTATAAATTTGTGTTTTTTTTGGAAATGTTGACAAGTGCCCATATATTTATGGAATTGTAATAACATTATGAGTAGTGTTACATGCAATAGATCTGACAGTAGGAGCAGGAGATTTAGTGAAGTTTTGTTGGACTTATGCAGTTGAGTTGATTTTTTTTATATTTGGTTGTAGTCAGGCAATTTGGATATGGATTCATGGGATACATTATTTTCGTTTTTTTTTTTTTTTTTTTTTAGAATGCATTATAGATTTGCATGATTGCATCTTTTTCCAAAATAGTCTATAAATTATTGAGTTAGCAATGTTTGCTTCATCTATAGCATAACAACTACTGGATTTACATGTATAGCACTTACATTCTTTCTAAATTAATTAGAAGCCTACGGACCAAATAAGTTTTGATGGAAAAAGTGGAAATCAAGGTTAAAAGTATTGAACCATAATCAGTTCTATCACAATTATAAAATCATGATTCCTACATTTGTTGTGAGCCCTTCTAATCCTTGCATCTATCTGAGTTAAAGACAACAAGTTTTGTAGATATTATAGACATCTAAGTATTGCATTTAGATGCCTGTCGTCGTTCATATCTCTGGTCGGCTGTCTACCCTCACACCGGACAGTCAAATTCGCCATTGAGTCTGTTCGGTCTTTGAGCTTTCCCGTCTCTGAGGCATGCTTGAGTGTGATGAACTCGTATTTGTGCTTGCTTTATTATGTTTTGTGTTTTTAGTTAATAATGAGCCAAATTTGACTGGTATTTGCGTCAACTTTGTCTAAATTTGGGGAACTTTGTCTGGGTTTAAGTGTCACCTTCGGGTGGATTAAGTGCACATCTAATGTGATTTAGGTCCTCGTTGTTAGGTCTAATCTAGTTGAAAGCAGCAAATTGCAGGAATTTTGTTTCCTCCAAGTCTAGTTTTATAAAAATTATTACCTCGATCGTCTCAAAAGTAGTCATGTATATCTCTTCCAGTTATATAATATATGCGACAATCTTATAAAAAAAATTAAAACTACAAAAGTAATTTTTTTAAAAAAAAAAAATATGTTAATCATATACATTAAAATATTAGAAGCAAAAAATATAAATTCTTCTTTTGTTCAAAAACAATATATATTATATAAATTATTCCACGACGTCCTTTCCCAGGAAAAGCAAATCCGGAGATGGACTCGTCGGAGATCGAAATCTCCACCGCCGCCGATCATCTGGATGGCTCTGTTATATTTCTTCTCGTCAAAGAAGTCATCGGATTCGTTCTCTTCATGCACCAGCAGATCCCTTCGTAAGTTTATCTCTCTCCCCCAGCTATAATTTCGAAGAAAATTTCAATTTTGTTCTCGAAGTTTAGGGTTTCGACGTGCCGATTTTGGTATGATGTAGTGTTTTTCTTTGTTCCGGCGCAATTAGAAATGCTATTTCTTGAATTTCAGAAGCCGATTTTGTGCTTCGTAGTCAAATTCCATGGTTATATATCCTAATTCGACCATTTCATGCTTGAATCGCCACTTATTCACCGAGACAATGGTTGAAAGTTGGAATGGTACTATAAGGATTGCTATGGTTGAGGTAGCGAAACTGTTGTTGACTGATTTGAAACACTCAATAAAGTCTGCTACTTTTGGCAGCATTTCGCAGAATTTGACTCTTGAATTCGTTGTGCTGTATTGTGAGTTCAATGAATTGGTATGTTGTTAGCCATGTGGAAGTAGTTGGCATTTCTAGTTCCGTTTAGATCGCTTCACCCTAAGAATCGTTAGTTAGCTGCCGATTTAGGTATGGTTACGTGTTTTTCGTTGTTCTTGCGTAATTAGCAATGTTGTTTCATGAATCAGTACTTGTTCACTGAGACAAGAGTTGAAAATTGAAATAGTGCTTCGGGGATTGCTATGGTTATGGTAGTATTGACTGATTTGAAATACTCAATAAAGTGAGCTACTTTTGGGCAGCATTTTGCAGGATGTGACTCTTGAATTCGATACCCTGCATAACGAGTACAATGAATTGGTATGTACTTAGCTACATCGAAGTAATTGGCATTTCTTGTTTTGATTAGTTCGCTTCACCCTAAGAATCGTTAGTTGTAGGAGGCTGCTACTAAAGAAACTGAAGTAAAGCCCTCTTTTCGGAGAATGCATATGAGCAGAATGAGAGAGGTTAAGCGAGGGATAAGAAGGCTAGAGAAGTTGGTGAATTCAGTTTCAAGCCTCCACACTGCATTGCAACTATTGATTAGTGAAGTTCCCGACATAGAGGAAGTTGTTCTAGTTCTTGGAGCAAGTCCTATACGACCCCAGCGTGTATATGGGTTGTGCTTCTCGCACGGGAAGGGCACAGCCTGTACGAGTGATTTCAGTAAGAGCAAGGCCTCGGACGGGCTCTCAAGAAAGGTTCTTTGATGCCATTTCTATTTTTATTTCCATTTCCATTCTAAGTTGAGGTTCTTATTGGTTTGGCTAATGTTGTGTGCTGCAGGCCATTCGTGGGTTGATCTCCAAGGGTGCAGGGTCGGTATCATATCCAGGTATTGAATCGAGCTTTGTTTGTTCGTGTTTGGGTATCTGGTGAAAATTGAATTTAACTGCATCTTGAAGTGTTGTTTCCTCTTTTTAGGTGCTAGTAGATTGTTTCTTTTGGTGAAAGCTCCGTCCTCTTTTAATCTGCCCCTGCATTTTCTTCCCAAACGCGACTTCAAATACAGCAAAAAGGTAAGTAGTTAAGTACTTTATTTAGCTACATGTTTGATGTCTTTGTGTTCAGATTAATTCTCGGTGCCCCTACACTTTATGTATCAGATGCTAGATGCCACGAATGGTTGGGGAAATACAAATAAAAGTTGAAGTTGTACATGTCTATAGGATTTAAGTTTTGCGCATTGATTGTGAAATCCTTACATGACTTCAAATATAGCAAAAAGGTAGTGTTCAACTTACTGGGTACTTATAAACTTTGTTTAGATATATGTTTTGTGTTTTAGAGTAATTCTCGGTGCCCTTCACACTTTATATTTGTGATGCTAGATGTCATGTATGGTTGGAAAAATCCAAATAAAATAAAAGTTGAAGTTGTTCTTATCTATAGGATTTAAGTTTTGTAAGTTCATTGTGAAATCCTTACATTATGGGAATAAGCTATCACATATGTTTTGTACATTGTTTGCATTATGATTTTCCAATTAGGTTCTATTTCTGTTGTAATGTGACCTCTTAAATTTAAATGCACATTCTGAGATCTGAAGACAGGTTTATATTGTATCATCCATAGATACATAAATGTCAGTTACATGTTGGTTTGCAGATTGTGCCCTTTAAACTGAGGCTTAGTTGCAGAACACCGGATCAGAATGCTCAACATCCCGAGTCTGAAACTGGCAGTTCCAATGGTTTAGCAGATTCAACGCCAAAAGATCTGATGTGGTACGTACATACGGTAAAGCTCGGATTTTGAAATTAAGCTCTAACTTCACCCGAACCGATAAAGATCTGATGTTATACAATTACTTGCTTTGTGACAGGTTTCAATGCCGGCATGTGGTCAGAGGCTTGACATCCAAAGCGTCTCAACCAGAAGAATGAGGTCATTGATGACGGGTTTTCGGGCTTGTATCTTACTTTAGATTGTAATCTGTTCTGGAAACAGTTAGGACTGATGGAATCTATACACTGAGCAATTGTTGATTTGCATTAACCATTTTTTACTTAGAACGTGTATCATCAGTTGCTTCGAACACATGTTGTAATGAGATGAGCAGCGCTTTTTTAGTGATGTTGATTCATGCATGTTCACAGAGCCTTAGTATCTGGTTAAGTTTGTGAGCCCATAAGAGTGGGCCTGCACTATCATGCATGTTCACATTGGGCCTCTAGCGTATGGATTGCACACTGAGCCCAAAGCCCACTATTCGATATTAGTACAAGTTTTTATGTCAAATCAAGTCTTTATTACTTTATTGGATGGTGATTATAAATTAAAAGTGTCTGCCATAATCACCAAGACCTCAAATTGTCAACTCATTCAAAGTCAACCTAGTGTTTAGGATGAGGAAACAATTCAAACCTACGAAGATTTTTAGTCTAAGTCCCATTGAAATCAGGTTGAAATAAATAAATTCGAATTTTTTGATGAATTAAATAAATTCTAAAAATTTAGGATATGTACATAAGATTGTATGTTAAAAAACATGCACTAACTAGCCAACCTAATTTATTTGTTATTATTGGTTAAATATTGTTGAATTTAAACATGTTATATTTTTTCTCAAAAACAAAAAACACGTTATATTTTAACAAATAGAAAAAAAGACTTTTACTCATAGGAAATCTTCACGATTGATCAAAAGTATGACTATTAAATTAATCGTTCGTGGCCTTGATACTTAATAATAATCAACTAAAAGATATACTTCTTTTAACACATAAGAATTTGCAATGGAACTCTCTTATTGCCGGGGATAGTAAAATAATTTAATATTTTAACATATTATAATAAAATAATGATAATAGGGTGGTGACGAGGCAGGTGGGACCCAGATCAGGTGAGAGAGACGAGCGGGAATATAGGGATTAGAGAGAGTGGGCTTTGTCTTGTATGCTAATGATGGAAAAAAGTGAGTAAGACATGTACGGTCCGTGGCACGGAATCGTAAAAGGTTGTAATAAAAAAGTGATAATTATAAGCTAGTGGAAGGTACACGCTCTTACAAAGTTCCACCTAACACACACCACTTATCTTACCGCGTTTTCACCATAGTTTCCTACACGTGTCCGTTTCTCAGCTGTTGGATACTTCTGTAAGAGGAATAATATTACAAATATATTAATTTTGATTAAAAAATTACTCAACAACTATTAATCATATAGATTTGCCGTGTTCTCTCCGTGTAAAAATTATCTTATGGTTGGAATTTACCTAGAAACAACAACCCTGATTGGTGTCCTTTTTTTTTTTTTGATAAACATGATTGGTCTCTTTTTTTTTTTTCTGAAACACATGATTGATGTCTTTCAATGATTATAGAAAATTAAATTATAAGTAAATCATTCAATTTTTTTTGTTATTTCAAATCTAATTTGGTGTTTATTTTGAACCAAATTATACATTATTAGACCTCTTATTATTTGTCCAAACCAATCAGATATCTTTGTTAATCATTTATTGCGTGTAAATTATAACGTAAAACAAATCAAAATGATTAATCTTTTAAACTAGTTATTATAATGGTAAAAAAGGGACAAACCGTATCATTTGTATATTTATCTTACTATTATATGATCGGTCCTAATTTCTTCATTTTATAAATACTTTTGAGATATTTATTTTATTAAACACTAATATTTTTAACCGAATGCAAATTGAAATTATATTCGGACATCCACATGCATGCATGGAGGAACATTCTAGGCGAAATAGAGAAACCTCGTCATCTTCCTATAACATATGATGGAATCCTATATCCTTTATTTAGAATTATGACCTAACTTCCATTTTTAGATGATCAATAAGAAGAAGCACAATCTTGTCCTTGTGATGAACATGGCCAAGCACTTCCATTTATTTTATATATTTACAATAAAAAGGTGACCTAACCCAATTATTATGCTTTGAAATTGTGACAAAAACAACTAATAAATAACCCAATAAAAATCTTTTTCGATAACCTAATTTATGTTATTGGGGCTGCCCTTTCAGCAGCCACTACCCACTTGGTCTCTACAAAGGACATTTCCGTACATTATAATATAATAAAAACCATGAAATAGTGCTTCATTTAGGGTTGTATAATTATTTATTTAATTACTATACAATTAAACTACTATTTGGTTTCATGTGTTCCATGTGGTTTCTGAATTTTCGTAGTGCTGGAATCTATTTATTCTGTACTTCATATTCTTTCTCTGATCTTCCATGAGTCTGTGATCCAAGATTAGGTCATAACCCATTAATTTTTAGGCTTCCTTGGTACTAATATAATGTCTAAATTATTTTATTTATTATGTTGGTTTCGTATAAAATGATAATAATTGTTTCAGTTCGATTTTGATCAGATATATTATTTTAATTCAATTCTATAAAATGATATTACATAATACGACTTAAAAGAATAACTTAATCCATCGGGGTTGGCGTTTTTTTTTTATAATGTAATTTACTTGTATCAAGTGTTGGTAAGAGTTAACTTTATTTATGTAGAAATAAGGGGCTGACGTTAAATAAGTTATTTCTCTTAACTATAGGAGATCGAATCTTGATGTGTAAACAATTATTGTTATATTTGCATTATTTATCTTGAGTTATTTCTTATATGTGTTTGATATAAAATATGGTCATTTAATATGTTTCGACATAAATTGTTATACTTACACAGTCTACAATATATAATATTACTATATCAACAAAAACATATAACATATCCATATTTTGATACATTATATATATGATTTTTATACTTAGAAAACAATTTTTTTTTTTTTTGTGAAAACCAATATATATTGAAATATGTAGATGAATGGGGATGTGAATTGCAAAGTTGACAAGAATTGATGGAAGAGAGGAAGGTGATAGGACAAAGTACATATTCTTATAATCTTCTGTAGAGTGATGAGTACATTTAACTAATCACTTTGAATTTGGAACAATTCTTTTGGTGGCCACTCACCTATACATTCACATCATATCATGGCTTTTTAGAGATTCAACTTTTATATGGGTTCATCATTTAAATAAAGTCATTGAAATAGGTCATACCATTATCTACAGGAAATATTGGTTTGAACATAGTAAAATTTATAGACTATCAGAAAATCGAACACAAACAATATCGACCCATGTCTATGTTACTATGAAGATGTGAATCACATGATTATGTTGGATCATCTAAATTATTATAAGCCATGAAGATTAATAACGTGAACCATTTGTAATACAAGGTAAGGTAGTTGTATTACTAATAATTATTATTTTTATCAGTATTCTATTAACCATTAGATCAGACTAAATTGTCTCTATTATAATTTGACAAACAACTTGAGTCATTTATAGTATAAGACATGATATAATTGTTGTCCCTATCAAAATTCGATTGACAACCAGACAAGACCAAGCTGTTCATACCAGAATTTGGTTAAACCCAATCCGACCAGATATACCAAACACACACATAGATAACTAAGACAAATGATGGTAAATAACATAAAATATTAATAATTACCGTCCTCATCAAAATTGAAATAAAAAAATCTCTTACCCATTGGGGTTACCTGATTGATAGCAACTTGATTTCTAAGTTTATGCATACCTATAACTAATTTGAAACTAATTTTTAATTATTTGTAATTAAATTGATTCTATTCAACGAAAAATAAATAAATAAACAGTATGAGAGATTTTGAGGTGGGTGTTGAGTCATGATCATCACTTTCTCAATAGTATCTTGCAATATACCTAATGAGATGAGATTAGGTTATGAGAAATGGGTTTCTTCTATTTTTGGTGGCTTTATTTAAGAACATTTTTGTGACCAACCATATAAGAATATCCATGGATGATCATGAGACTACACTGTCACAATACGGACAAAGTTAAGGAGGCGCAAATATATACCCCACCATGTCCTAAAACTTCGACTT
>JAYMSW010001798.1:0-15304 GCA_036897725.1 Erodium texanum | reverse complement strand
AAATTGACATCATCTTCATCGTCATAGAAGACCATGAACTCTTCAGTAATAATAGCAACATCATCATCACCACCATTACTGCTTCCTTTCCCTTTGTCAACTTTGTTGTCTCTTTTAAACTTCCGGCAATATTTCTTAATATGCCCCTTTAGACCACAATGATGGCACTCAACATTGGCAAACCGGTTCTTGCTCTTGCTTCGGTCTCTACCCTCCGGACCTTTGCTCTTACTCCTCCCTCTTTGTGTTGTGACCAAGACTTCCGAGTGTGAAGAGGAACCTTGTGACTTTCTTCTCATCTCTTCATTTAGAACACTCCCCTTAGCCATATCCATAGAAATAACACCTTCTGGAGCTGAGTTAGATAACGACGTTCTGAACGTCTCCCAAGAATCCAGCAATGTACCCAGAAGCCATAAACCTTGAACTTCATCCTCAAACTTGATACCCATACCTGCAAGCTGATTAATTATACCCTGAAAAGCATTCAAATGATCTGTCATAGGAGTCCCATCCTGATACTTCAAACTCATCATCTGCTTAATCAGAAACAACTTGTTATTCCCAGTCTTCCGAGCATACAACTGCTCGAGCTTGTTCCACAAAGTGCTTGCATCTGTCTCTCCACTGACATGATTCAGAACATTATCATCAACCCACTGCCTGATATACCCACATACTTGACGATGAAATAATTTCCATTTAGCGTCAGTTTTACTCTCAGGCTTCTTATCCATGAACACCGGCAGATAATAATCTTTCACATAAAGAAGATCCTCCATCTTGTCTTTCCACATATGATAATTCGAACCATTCAGATTAATCATTCTACTTGTATTAGCTTCCATCGGTAAACATAGAAAACCACCAACAAGCCAACCAGGCTCTGATACCACTCTAATGGGGAGAAAAAACGATAATGACAGAAAAACCTGTAAGCAGCGGAATCAACTGATTCTCCCCAACCTGTACAAACCTATGAGGAAACTAACAAATAGAGCAAAACAGCAACGTAATTGAACTCACGATTTTAGCTTCGAAAAACCTCATCAAGTGGAGGAGTAAAAAACCACAGGACCCTACGGGCCTCTTAAATCTTCCATATTAACAATAATGGGTACACAAGTCCTCTCTAGATTCAATTAGAAGCAAACACAATATCTCAAGACAATACAATCTTGGAACTAGAAGAAGATACAAAAGTAGAGAAAAACTCACCAAATTGGTAGCACAACTTCCATAATGTAGATCTGAAAATCTAACCGTCCAAACGAAAATTTCACTGTATACTTAGTAGACCTACATATAGTGAACATCCCCTCCAAAAATCAGTTTAATCCGATCATGGACGGACCTCCGATGGAAGCTTTAAAGTTGCTGGACGCTCAAGACTTGTGCAGAAAAATTTCCGCTCACTTTTCTCTCTCTTCCTCACTTTCTCTCACGTGGGTGGCTGTTGATCTTGCTTCTCTCACATGCTGACTTCTTTTTCAGCAACAATGGGTTATAAAACTCTTAAGATGACTTCCTTTTGTGGGTTGAAGCGACCACAAAGTCCCTTGGGCCCAACTTAAAAGAAATTAGGCCCAACACTTTTAAGTGCTTATAAGACTACCTAAGGTCTAACACCTTCCAAAGACTTATTAGGGTATGATGGAAGAATATGGATGGTGGTAGTCCATCTAATAAATGGATTTACAAAAAACCTAATAAAGTTTAGAATCAAACACACGACATATCACATTTGAATATAATAAGCATATCACAAGTACACAGTTTGATACTTATATATTACAATATCTATATATCAGGTATATATGACGTGTCCTAACCCCACCTACACCTTATTGCACCATCATTGGGTTCACAAATATCAGGTTTCTATTGGATTTGGATGTTTTATTATCCTTAATCAAAGCCTAATAAGTTCCTTAATGAATGACACCTTACCTTGCCAACTAGTTGTGTGAAAGTATTCCTCTACGACCAATTTCTTAAAGTGGCTATTGCCTTGTCCTGAACATTTCAAAAAGAATTTGTGCGGGCGTGCAACAGTTAGGCTTGGGAATCAAGTACCCAAAGGACCGAAAGATAAAGGAATATATGTAAAACAATTATGTTTATCAACAGAGTAAACCTTAAGAAGGGATGTATAGTAAGAAATAAATACATATTCAATGGTATTTGTCTATTATGGGTAATACAAGGGAAAAAAGAGATTTTAGATTAGACGGGTTGAATAGGATTCGCTTCACAATAGGTGAGTGAAAATGTGAATAAAATAGTTGTTAATATCAATTGAGCATTTATTTTTCGAAATTGGGGACATGTATAGCGATATCATTAGCCAAACGCACATTCGTCTATATTCATCCAGTATCGAGACGATTCATCTGGATGAATCAAGGCTCATCCACCTTCATCCCTCTTCGATTCGCTCAATGGAATCTTCCGCTATTCATCTATTTCTTGGGTGAATGGCTCACAAAAACACGTAATCGTTTGCCCATTTTGACCGTATTGGAGCTACTGTAAGGGTGATACATTCAAGAATGGGAGAACATACAATATAATGATGGATACCCTAATAAAAGATAATCTATATATACTAGTGGAAGATAGACCCGAATTAGACATAACATAATTTCTAATTTTAGCGAAACTCGGTTAGGGTTCGTACAAACAGCTAGGAAGTGGATGCCCTAGAGTTGTCTTGGACTCCTTATCTGTAACGAGTATGTAGACATTTGACGGAGATGAGTTGGCATGGACGGATATGAACACTAACTATTTGACACAGAAAAATATAGACATAACTTGGTTGGCTCTAGAGTAAAAACATAACCTTATATTCAGAGTTTTAGAAGGAGATGTAGGTGTGGAACAATCATGTTATTGTTCAGAGGTCGAGCCTTGAACCACTTAATAAGATATTGGAAATCTTAGTGTCACAGGTCGAACATGAAGGGCCAAAAATCCTAGCCCTCGTGGCAAAGGCCCAGACACGAGCCAAATCCAAGAAAGGATGCAGTCCTTGAACCCGTGCGGCTTGGGGAACACGCATCCTTACTTTTGTTGCCTAATGCGTGTGTTGCATATTCCTAACCTTACGAAGGTTTCCCATTCTAGCTAGGGTGGCAATCAATTTCCCTTTAGCCTATGTTTCCTATTTTCCTTAGTGTAGAGTTTTCTTATTTTTCCTAGGAATAATGTGTATACAAATGGGTAGGGCCTTTCTTATTAAATCAAACCACAATTATTTACGTGATGCGAAGTGCTCTTAGAGCAACTCTCTTTATGTTCTTCGTTTATTGCTTACTTTTGTACTAACCTTTTGTTTTGCTTTGTAAGCGTTAGGCAGACAAAGACGCAAGCTAAGTATTCACATTAAATCCTTGAGCTTGGAATTGGTGTCACAAGGACTTAAGTCCTAAACTTTGATCCCTTCATAGGTAGTATCAGAGCTCTTGCTCCTACAATAATCAACCATGTCGAGCAAAGAGATCTGTGAGGAAGGAAGTGGTTTCATTGACATAATACTAGCTAACAATTATGGAAGAGGAACGTCCAAATCACGTGACCCCCTTGCTAGTTTAGAGGAACATATGACCCGAGTGGAGCGACACATGAAGAAAAGAGGAGATAGATCGCAATGGATGCAACGACCGAGAAGATAGCTTCAAGAGATGAAGGGCTCCTGGCCAATATGTAGAGCGCGCTTGAAGAATAGCTTGATCCTTGGACTGAACGTGTAGAGAGCTTGGAGACTCTTGTTGAGAACTTGTAGGTGGAGCTAACGTTGTGCAAGTCGGTGTAGGCTAGTGGATGCTCTTTGCACTTGAGGGTGAAAGTCTGGAAACCTAAGGCCTTTGGCGGAGGCTGAGTTACAAAGGACGTGGAGAAATTCCATTGGAATATAGAGAATTATTTGAGGCAGTTGGTCTACGTAATGAGTCAAATAAGTTGTGTACCATTCTCATGTATCTGACCGACTGTGCTATATTGTGGTGGCGTAGGAAGTGCGAAGACGAGAAGGAAGGTCTTGGTAGCATCTGTACTTGGAAAGAATTCCGGAGTGAATTGAAGCTACAATTCTACCTAGAGAATGCAGTTGATGAACAAGAGGAAGGCTTCACCGTTTTACTCAGAAAGGCTCTATCACAAAGTACGTGAATGAATGATTTTTTTGAACTATCCTTGGAAATACCTGGATACAAAGGCAATGAGGCATTGTTCCAGTTTAAGGATTAGTTTGCGCATTAGGCTCAAGCTAAGTTGAGAAGGGTCAACATACAAACGTTGTATGATACAATCAGTATAGCAGAATCCTTGGTGGGTTTTTCGAAGAAGGAAAGCTCGAACAAGCACGACACAAAAGGTGGAAAACCATAACATGGGGTGGAGAAAAGAAAGATTGTAAGGGAGTCAAATTGAAGCACAATGGAGAGAAGGTTGAGCCTGATAAGTCTATTGTTATGAAAAATGAATTGAAGTGTTTCTTTCGTGAAGGTCCAAACATGATGAAGGAATGCCCAAAGAAAACTAGTCTAGATGCTGTAGTAGTCAAGGACCAAGAGGAGGACGAGGTGAAAATTAATTCTTGAAGACCTTGAGTGTCACCCAAGTCAAAAGAAATAGAGAACATCGAGAACCAATGTATATGGAGACAGAGTTCAATGGTGTGAAGCTCAAAGCCTTGGTGGACTTATGAGCTTCAGATTTGTTCGTGAACATTGAGGCTATAAAGAAGTTGAAGCTCAAGTTCATGAAAATGATTTCATTGATGAAGATTGTGAACTTCAAGCCTAGTCAATGGAGGGAGTGGCCCATGGCGTCCAAATTTAGATTGGAGTGTGGAACGAAGTTGAAGAGCTCATAGTGATACAACTTGATAATTATGCTTTTTTCATGGGATGACAGTTCATCGACCGAAGCAAAGTCATCTTGATACCGCACCAAAACAGCATAATGATCATCAAGGGCACTCCATGCATGGTGCCTCTTGAGAAGAGCTCATAGTGGTATCAATCACTGTCACCCCACATTTCTTGGAACTTGGAAAGTAGATGAAGGTGTTGAGAAAGGTGGATAGGTACCATCTGAAGTGAATAAACTTTTGGACGAATTCAAAGATGTGATACTCAATGAATTGCCTAAGAAGCTTCCTCCTAGATGAGATGTGAATCATGTTATTGAACTAGATCCGAGATCTAACGTGTCAATAGGAGCTCTCTATCAGATAAGTCCACCCGAACTAGAAGAGTTGAGGAAGAAGCTGAAGGACTTGTTGGATTCAGGTTACATCCAACCGTCCAAAGTTCCTTATGGGGCACTAGTGTTGTTCTAAAATAAGCATGATGAGTCATTAAGGATGTGCATTGACTATCAGGCACTCAACAAGTTAACTGTCAAGAACAAGTATCCAATTCCACTACCTATGGATCTATTTGATAGACTTGTTAGGTCGAAACTCTACATTAAGTTAGACTTAAGGTCGGGGTATTGGAAAGCGAGGATAGTGGAGGGCGATGAATTTAAGAGCGTATGTGTGACGCAGTATGCCTCGTACGAGTTCTTGGTCATGCCTTTTGCCTTGACAAACGCATCTACAACATTTTGTATGCTGATTAATAAGGAAATTCAGCCATTCTCATATCGTTTTGTTGTTTTTACCTTGATAGTGTTCTGGTGTATATTCGGTCTATGACTGAGTATTTGGAGCACTTGAGGCAGATGAAGCTTTAAGGAAGGTCGTGATAGAGGAGCCTACACTGATGTTGTTGGACTTTTCTAAGCCAAGTGAGGTGGGAAAACTATTGGAGAATTCAAGCACATGATGTCTAGCGAATTACTCGAACAGTTTGCACCTAGTCGAGAGGAGAGGCATGTGGAAGAACTAGAGCTAGGAACGAGCCTGTTAGCAAAAGTTCAACACATGGGGGAACATTCTTAAAAAAGTAAGGTTCAAGGAAGACGTGCTCAAAAGGGAGGTGGAGGCATCCTCGCTTGCCAAAGAAGGATCGAGATCCTTACAATCAATTAGTGGAGAGAGTCAAGACGGATGTGACTATGAGGAACGTCATTCACGAGGGCAAACCACACACCAAGGCGAGGGAGTGGTTCCGAATGTTAGGGTCAAACTTGAATTTCTCAAAAGACGGGCGAACAAGAAAGGACAATGCACTGTTGAGTTTATGCTTGTGACATTATATAAGATAAATCTTTTATATTCGGTCAAATTATTGGATGTTTCGAGGTATGACTTCAACTTACAAAGATCTTTTGAGATAGATCATACGAAAGATAGTCAAATTACCAACAAAGTGACGAAAGGATGACGTGAACGATACAATACCTAAGTCATACTTTGGGGATGGATCGTGTGAGTGACAAAGGCATGTCGATGCCCTACAGTGTTAAACTTGATCATGGTATGCCGAACTTTGAACTCAGCACATTAACCATACCAAACAAAGTCCAACTGTACCGTGATGCCCATACCGTCCAGGTCCCACAAACCCTCATGGTCAAACCGTATAGTTGTCCACATACTCATCGTTATTACTTCTATTACAAGATATTTTCCTGCCATTAGTCCGAAATCCGATATCTTTGTAATCCTAATGCTCCCCTAGTTAAGATCAAGCCATTAATGAACACACGAACAAGATAACTTCATCCACTTTGTAATAACTCGCAGATCAATCTTTAATTAATTTACGTGTCAAAGCCTATTGTTAACAAACTAATAGCTCTCTTATGAATCATGATGATTCAGAAGAAAAAGATGATTCCCTCTTGAAGAGTAGTGTAATACACTAAAAGCTAACATGTGGGTCTTCCCAATTTCATTCCTCATCATAAACTCACTGCACAACTGCACCAATCTCTCTAAACCCATAAACCACTACACATCCTCATCGTCAGCCCTCAGCTCATTTCAATTCAGCTTTTGCTAAAATGGCACCAAACCAGCTCTACCACAACACTCCATCCACACAAAGCGATGACTCTGCCTTCCCCATCCTCGTCATTGCTGTTCTGAGCATCACGGGCACGGCCTTCTTGCTTGTCTGTTACTACATCTTCATCATCAAATGCTGCTCCAGCCTCCACCACATCGACCACCTTTTCAGGAGGTTCTCTGCCTGGAGGCCAAGAAGAGACGAAGACCCATTCATCGCCCTCTCTCCTTCAATGTGGAATCACGGGCTGGACCAGTCTGTGATTCATGAGATCCCAACATCTCAGTACAAGAGGAGAGCTCGGGAGGGAAGCAATAACATGCATGGCTGTGCGGTTTGTCTGAATGAGTTTCAGGAACAAGATATGTTAAGGGTGTTACCAAGGTGCAGCCATGAGTTTCATTTAGATTGCATTGATGTTTGGCTTCAGAGCAACTCGAACTGTCCTCTATGCAGAGCAAGCATCTCTGGCAATTCTCAGTACCCGTTTGATCACATCATTGCACCAAGCTCTTCGCCTCAGGACTCGGTTCCATACACTGATAGCCTCTTGGGCGGGGATGAGGACTTTGTGGTGATTGAATTGGGAGGAGGAGCCCAACATGGTGCTGGTGATGGTTCAAGAAACTTCGTGTCATCACCGGCATCAGTCCAACCTACAACCCAGAAAGCAGAATCAAAACCCAAAAAGCAGAATCAAGTTTCAATCATGGGAGATGAGTGCATTGATGTAAGAAAGAAAGATGATCAGTTCTACATTCAACCCATCAGGAGATCATTCTCGCTAGATTCTGCAAAAAGTCAACAGCTTTACTTAACAGTTCAAACAGTCATTCAACAGAACAGGCAACAAAGAGAGTCCGGTACTGCTCAAGACTGTGACATGAGAGTTCAGAGATCATCACATTCATTTCGACATGGCCAGGGTTCTAGAAATGCAATTTTCCCCATCTAATGCAAGCTTACATATACATAGTTACATACAGTGTGAGATATATAGTTTCTTGATTTGGATGTTCTTCTTTTAGTTTCCTGTCATCTAAAAGTTTGATCTTTAATTTTTGTTTTTTGAACTTTTTGATTGCATGAATAAGTAAAGCAAATTTGGATAAATGGGTACTCAATGAAATTTAAGCATGGGATTGAGAATCATTACCATGAGCAGCTCCTGTTGCATAAGTTGATTCCAGTCTGTTCTGTTTTCAGCTTCATCCTCTTCATGATTGATAATGATTTCTTACATCCTCCCCTTTTTTTTTTATCAAGAGATAGAGCAGAGATGGACCCAAGCTAAACAATGAGCAACAACAATAAGTGGAAAACAAGAAAAAAAGGTATAAATTAGGAATGATCAAAGCTTTCTTTTTGTCTACAAAGCAATTATAGTGATGTTGGTGATTTGCAGAAGCTATGATTCAAGCTTGGTCAGGCGACAACATTTAGTTGTTTTCATTCAGAAAGTACATGCACATGGATTCTGAATGCTCAGGTCGTCCCAAAGCCCAAAATCAATCACACAGTGATCTTGACTGATGCTAGATCTCAACAACACCAAGCCTAAAGTTGGAATTACCCAAAAATGGCCATGAGGAAAATGAGCAAACTACACATTTTCTTTGACAAAAATGATCATAGAGAAAATCACAGCTTAAATCAGAACTTCTGATTGTTTGAAAACACAATCAGTAGTGAACACTAAATAACACCTTCGTACTATTCCCAGAATGGTTCTATAAATTGTCAAATATTGATAAACAGGATTGCCATAATATGTTCAAGCAACTTAATTTAGTAGCTACATGTGAATTAATTATGAAAAACCTCAAAGCTTCAAGGATGAAGCTTGCTGGATCACACGCTTGAGAAGCTTATAGAGGAAGCTCGCTAAGTTCAGCAATTAAGACATAACACTTTCTGGAAAAGACATTGGTCGGGGAAAAGCAAGGCCTTCATGTCTTTGTGGAAAGTTCATTCTATCAAGGATGTGAAGCCTTTCTCTTTAATTGTTCAAGAAGCCGGTGGGCTTCCCTGAGTTCTTCTTGTCCACTTTGTCCATGCTTTTCCAATGCATCAATTACTTTCTTCTGGAATTCAATTGCACTGGCATAGCTGCACCATAAACAAACAAATCTAAACATATATTTTTCCCGAAATAGCAAAAAAAAAAAAAACACTACATCCATATATGTCTCACTATAACATGCATGTATACATCACAAGATAAGTTCATTTATGTCTATGCATGTCTGTCTTTATTGAACAATTATGAAAGCAGAGGACAATGCGACTAAGGCAGTAAATTTTACTACAAATATCAAATCAAGAAATGTAAGCATAGAAAATGCCAACTATTTGATGTATATTTTACCTTCCTGTGCCTTCATAAGCTTTTGAAAGATTTCGACATGTCTCAATTGAATCTTCATGGTTGGGACCAAGTGAAACATCCATGATCTGCTTTGCAACTTCAAATGTTTCTGCAGCTAACTGATGTCTACCAAGTTCCAAATATGCTGACCCCAAATTGTTGTAAATGTACCCAAGTCCAAAATGCTTGGGCCCAAAGCCCTCTGTCAGCATTTTTGCAGCACTTTCCAAGTAAGGAATAGCCTGTGACGCCTTACCAGTCAATACAAGTAACCACCCAATTCTAGCAGATACACTCCCCTTTAAGTTCACTTCTTGGGAAACTTTATCCAGCAAAGCTAGAATCCTCTTTAACAGAGAAATTGCAGTTTCAAACTCATTCACACTCTCATATTGCATTGACATCTCTGTGTAAGCTTCAATGATTTCAGCTGGAGAGATGGTCTCATTTTTATCAAGAATCTCAGATGCAACCTCCAGACATCTTTTTGAGTCGCTGAACTTATCTTGAAAACAAAGTGCTTTTGCCATTGATATGAACACCAGTGCCCGTGTCTCACTATCTTTATCAGTCTGCTGAGCAACAGCCTTCAAACTATCAACGGCCTCATCATACCTCCCCAATGCAATCCTCATGTTTGCAGCATCAACCTCAGTGCGAAGCAAGTCAGAACCACGACCATGTTTCCTTAAAACATCCTGGTACAGCTCAATTTGCTGCAAGGCCTTCTCATGTTCCTCCAACCCACTGTATATGATTGCCAAGAGCCTCCTATCATTTCCAACTTCAATCGAACCATCCCCCAAATGATTCTTGTTTATCTCCAATGACTTCAAACAAAATGGCAATGCTTCCTTAAAATTCACCACTGCAGCATAAGCTTCAGCCAAATCCCTACAGCCAGCTCCAAATTCCAAACCATCTTTATCCAAAGTCCTTGCCTTAATCTCCAAACACTTCCTGAAATTTACCAGAGCCTCTTCCCTCTTCCCTATGGATGTATTAACTCCCGCTAACAAGTGCTGCACATTATGAACCACTGGCCATACATTAGCAAGATCAGAACCCTCCTCCAATAACTTACCCAGCAATCTATCAGCTCTATTAAGGCAGTCCAAACTATCACTAACCCTCTTCATCCTAAAATTAGCAGAACCCATAACCTTCAAGGTAATAGCAACAAGCAAAGAGGACTTATCATCCCCCGCCAAGAGCTTCAAAGCTCTATTAGCGAAACCCAAAACCTTTTCAGGCTCCTCACCTTCTTCTTCAAGCTTCAGCCCGACCTGCAAGGAAGCCATACCAAGCTTCTTCTCATCAATCCATGACTCCATCTTGCTCAAAGCTCTGATCTTTTCTTCCGCAGTCTTTGCAGACATGAAATCCTCCTCAATTCGGGATCTTTCCTCGGACTCTGTCTGTGCCGGGTACAATTCATTGGGTTTCTCAACAAGGGTCCCCATATATCGAGATGGGTATGCTTCAAACGGGTTAGATTTGAGGAATAAGCCATCCGATTTGGTGAAACGATTCAGATGGGACGAAGAGTAAAGCGGTGCAGAAGAAGAAGATGACCCAGAAATGTACCTCGTGCAGAGAGGGATCGCTGGTTTGCGACGAAAGCAGCGTGAAAGAAGAAAAATTGAAGCCTTTCTCATGGTCGAATCGAATGGAAAAGTTTCTGATCTGCGCTTGTAGTTTTAGATTCGGCTTAACCCCTTTACAAAACCCTTACTCTTAGTCTGAGCAGTCAAAAACTAGAAGAGGTAGACGATGATCTCGTTAAACGACGTCGTCCGGATTGTGTGTATTTTTGTTTTATTTATTATTACTGGAAAATATAAACAGCCCATTTATCCGGCCCAAACAATATGCTCATCCCCACAGGCCCAGGTCTTCGAGGATCAGCCCAGCCCAACCCCATCACGGGTCCGGATTCACCTGTTCAGAGGCTCCACCGGTTATGGGTTCTCCGGCGCTGCCGGCAAATTATGTGGTCATCTCCGGCGGGAAAACACCTCATCCAAACTTCAATTTCTAATAATACCATGATTAAAAACACTAAACCAGGGACAATCGGCAATAAATTATATTTCATTAACAATGTAACATGGCCGATGCTGCTTCTCAAGCATTTTCACTATCTAGCTATGAGTTAACATATTCAAGAACTCGTCAAAACCTTCCCTCCCCCAAGACCTATCAGACATGCTTAGTGCATCAGAAATTTACAAAAATAATTAACACATTTACAGTAAGCCTAAATCTAACAGTAAACTTCTAAGCCATCTCCATGGAGTCTGCTTCCTGTCCAAGAAAATCTACCATTCATGACTCACTTTGCTTCTTCAAGCCGTGCCCGTATAGACTCTGGACTTGTTGTCTTCTTGATGCTACAAAACGGACACATTATGATATTAGATACTTTTAGGACTTAATTTTCAATCAACAGATCTATTGAACTATTAACAAGACTCACCAGAGAAGCAAATCTCCACTGGACACCTGCTTCTCACAAATCCATTCCGGAACCAGTTCCAGCAACAGCTTCAGCTGTTCCTCAACTTCTCCTGTAAAGAAGATTTCAAGAGAATTTTTAGTTGCTACTCAAAACAAGGATCTTTGTGCCTTTTGAAAGTGAATTGAGAAGGGACGTACTTCTATCGACAACATCACAATGACCCATGATTATCTTGTGAATAAGCTCCTCCTTTGTGATGACAGATCGCTTTATTGACTGAAATGTGAAATGAATCATGGTAAAGAGCTTAGGTAGGTAGCCAATCATCTGCTTCCTCCTCTTTGCTTGTGTGATGGCTGGATCTTGCTCCTCTAGTGTTTTCCTCTCTTTCTCTCTTATCTGCATATCAATGGCTTGTTTAGTATTCAAATGCAATCATTCAAATGTAGAGAAATCAGTTCTGCAGGAGGTAAGAATGGACAGCTTACTGATTCTATAAGATTGTCAGGAAGAATATCATAGATGTCATTATCGAATGATGAATGTCCCAGTTCTTCAGCTTCATCCTTAACCCTTTCACTCTTTTTGGGTGTGTCAAATTTAAGTGAAGTACGAGGTGCTCGCCTAATTCTCGGATGAAGTGGTTTGTTCACTATCTGGGCTCATATAAGACCTTTTCAGAGGTGGCAGTGCAGGTGTGCCAGGTGTGACGGACATAAACTTAGCTGGAGTTAAAATAAGTTTTGCCGGGGTTGCTTCAAGTGTAGCATTATCAATACAAGAACAGTCTTCACTCTTCATGGAGTCTAAAGAGTCCTCAAATGCTGAACTTTTAGAGCTGGTGGCTGGTTTAGAAGGAGTCTCAGCAGGAGACAACACAATGGAATCAATATCTCCCTCTCCGGCAGAATTATTGTCCTGGTCTAAAACTGGAGAAATTTGAGGCTGGAAAGAAACAATAGGCAACTCTGGGCAACTATTTTCAGCTTTGGAGATTGAATTTCTTTTCAAAAATCGACTTTGGAAGGATTTAGACAAATGGGATGCCACTGCTGGCTGCTGTTCTGAATGCACATTCACTGAAGCATCGGAGGGCAATGTTGAGTTGGGGGGCTTGATAATATTTGAAGCCAGTCCTTGCTTTGAAGAATGGAAAGGCTCTGGCAATGCTCCCTCTGGTACTTCATCACCCTGCATTTGCAAGAAAGAGTAAGATCAAACATATACAGTAATGTTCAGGTAGCACCCCAATTAATAGTGATCAAGAAAAGACTTCAACACCAAAGTAAGTAGAAATCTATCAAATGTATAGTAGCAATCAATTAAAGGCGGCCAGGATGAGCTTTAAAGAAATCCAAATGAATAGAAAGTTCAAATATGCATACCTCAGGATGAGCTTTGAAGAAATCCAAAAGCCTGGACCGAAAGACCTTTCTCAAATGAAGATTCTTGCTCTGACATTTTAACTTGTCATCAACTTCTATGGCCTCAACATTCAAAGTAATATGGATATCCGGCTTCATACAACGGGTTTGCTCATCAAACACAAGTGCCTTCTTCAATTCAATTGCTTCAGGTAAAATGAACTTAATTTGGGCTAAATGGCTGTGTGTAAACCTCCTGAAAATACACTACCATCAATGGGTGCACACAGTAACATAAACTCTAGCACTCTAACAAACAAGTACAAACACCCATAAACCCCTAATTTCTTTTCTTATGTTTGCAGTTCAAATAAATTATACCCTTGCAGTAAGGTTGAAAAATTCAGTCATTTTTGTGATCAATGTCAAAGCAACCAAACAGATAAAAAAATGAGTTTTTGCATACAGTTTAAAACTATTTAAATGATTCAACAAATACAATCACCCTGATGTTTTCCCAACTATCAGTAAGAGGATAATTGAAATTCAGAAGACAATAATAAACCCAATCAGACATCGGGCCCAAAATCGGATTTTTAAGTACTTTCCTAACTAACACGATCTTCTTACTCAATTAACGATTTGCAACCTTGGAAAAGACCAGACACGCTCAACAAAGGGTTGAGAAATACCTGTCCGTTAGAGTCTCGACTTTGGGGCATATGTTGCTGAAAGTTGGCATTGAACCCTTCAATCTGGACAATCGGATCGAACTATCCAAGCTATCATAAAACTCACCCAACACCTCATACCTGAAAACCACACAAAAATCCACCCAAACACAACACAAATCAGCACTAGAATTTGGAAAATAGAAGAACCCAGATTCAAAAACCAATGAAAGGATTAGGAAATCTTACTTTTCAGGAAGCTTAATCGAGGCCCCAGCATCAACCTTCTTCGATTCACTGGCCGTGCTCTCATCGGGCCACGACAAGATCTGCTTTCGAGCGGACTTAATCTGGCCTTTCTGACCACAGATTCGGTCTGGGATTGGTTCCCGGAGGCTCTGGGCGGCTTCCTTGACTTCCTTAATCGAGAAAGCCAATCCACGGCGGCTGCGGCGCGGCGGCTCAGAGGGCTTATCTGGGGTCGGAGCATGCAGTGAGTTAGATTTCTGGGCATTGGATTTAGGGGTCAGGTTCTGCTTCTTCTTGGACCTGAAAGGTATCGTAGACTTAGATTGCGATGCGTTTGAGGACATTTTTGCCGCAGAGAGAGCTGAATCTCCGATTGTGGCTTTTGGGGATCTCTAGGGAAGATGGAGAAACTGATAGGCTTGGACGGGTTCTATAAGTGCTCGCCTAGGGTTTTGGCGGGAATGAGGTGACGTGGACTCCTGCCACGTCGGAGTTCCCGCGGAAAATGCCCGTTGCCTCCCGCTAAAAATGCCCGTTACCTCCCGCGCTTTGTTGCTGTTTGGGCCCTTCGTGGAACTATTAGCATCTAGGAACCCGTTTTGGGCCGGTAGCCTAGTTGGATCATATGTTGCGTAATTTTTTAGGGCCATTGCAAGACCATAGAGGCCCATTTCAATTCTATCACAAAAGCCCAAAACATAAGAAGAAAGAAAATTTCATTTACCTATAATTACCTACTCGCTTAATTAACTTAATTACACTTAACTATTTTTTTTTATGTCTGGTTATATTTATCTTTTTTTTCACATTTTTCTATCGAAACTAAACTCTGCTATCTTATAAGTTAATTGACTTGATTACCCTTTATTGTCATTCAAATTTTCAAAAATATGTCGTTAAATACTTTATTCTATCTTCTTCCCTATCATTCTATTCATGAAGAACTTCAAACAAAAATCAATATCCAACAATTAAAACTAAACAAGAACCAACAAATCTTAAACAACTACCAAACAACAAATTTGATTTATCAATCTAACAAGAACATATTTTTTAAAAAACAATCAGGTTTGAAATAAATAAAAAATGACTGAGATCTTAACCTTCATCGAACCCCTACACCCTCATTCGGTCCTCACCCTACCTTCAAGCAACCCCCAAAACAGTGGCGCACGCCAAAATACCTCCTCGGCTCCACCGCTTGCTTCCTTCTCCCTCTCTTCTCT
>JAYMSW010001797.1:0-15310 GCA_036897725.1 Erodium texanum | reverse complement strand
AGCTGCCGCAGAACGCTACTCTCAGGGATGTTGTGTTGGTGGTGAGGGCTGACGAGGCGCATCACCGTGACGTCAACCATTTTGCTTCGGTAAGGATCGGCTAATTCTGATTCATCTTAGCTTAGCTAATAAAATGGGTTGGCATACTCGTTAGTTAATTGAACCAAAACTGGTTGGCATACTAGGTAATCAATTGGACCAGTTTTGGTTGGCATACTAATTAATCAATTGGACCAAAGCTGGTAGTATACTGGTGAAACATTTACTACCTGTGGTCAAATCCTATTATCACCTACTTTTACCTTTTTCACTCTTCACTCTTGTTAGGTCTTTTGTCCACCTTTATCATTTGTCATCCATACTTGATGCACAAAATTGCATATCGAAAATAATAATAATAATAATAATAATAGCTAAGCAGGTCGTTTTGGTTATGTCTGCAGATTTTTATGGTTATTGTTTTTGGAATTGCAGGACATACACTATCAAGGTCGTGAGCTTAAGGACAATCCTGCTCCAATTGGCTATCACTGATATCTTGAAACTGTCTCGGGCGGGATGAAGTTTAAGTCTAGGAATAGAGAATTCTGGAATAAAGAATGTGTCTTGGTTTGACTTCTGCTAGTGTTGACTTTGATGTAAATATTCTGAATTCAATTACCATACTAAGTTTGATTACATCAATATTGCTTCCCAAGTAGGAGATACAGTAAGTTTAAAAGTTCATGCATTAGGACATACACTTTTATTCGCAATCCTAGGTTTCATGTTGTCTTTAACAGCCTAAGAGATCTGCTGGACTTCATATTGATGGGAGATTTTAAGTGGAGATTCTTTTGAAACCGGTCTGTCTTCGGACCATAACTCCAAATTAACTGTGCCGGTTCCCCAATGGATGAGGCACTTGAACACCTGGCTCACGTCGAATCTGTTGACCAGTGCCCACCCAAGACATTTATCGACAAGCTTCCATTCACCTAAAATGAAATCATATTGTAAACCAACTTGATTAAAAGTCATGTCATAAAGAGTAAGCCAAATAAAGTTTAAGAGGAAGTCTAACTGAACATGTATCTAGACACTAAGAACCACAATGGAGCAATTGATAAAAGTTTGAGTTTTGTCCTGATGTTGGAGTTGGTTTTCAGATCTTATGAAGTTCAACAATTTAAAGCATTTACCGACAGATGATGCATCTAATATATAGCTCAGTCAAGTTTATTTTATATGAAAGTTGTACTTAGATCATATCTAAATAAATAAATAAAACAACTCACAATCGGAAACATTCTCACTTTTTTCATTCGTCTGTAAGATGTCTCAGGCACACTATCTATTTAAAGTGCGGCTGAATAATATTTATGTTATTGACATGCTTCATCCAAAACTATATGCTTATGATTAAGATATATGCCAAAGATTTGGATGACAGACAAATCTCACAAGTAGACACAAATGCAAACACATGCATCTTGGGTCGGGGAACTTGTTTTGTTTATTTATTTTGCATTTCAAGTTCATCATCATGCATTATGAAGTTTTAGTTAGAAGAGAGTCATTTGTCAAGTTTATCCTAGTTAAGCAACCCTAAGTTTGAGTAGAGAATGTTACCATTAGGCATACTATCTCCTTGATATATCTGCTCCTCAGATTCTGGCCAAACTTCGTGCTGTGAACCATCAATGGAGGTAAACATGATGAATGTTTCTGTGGGGTGTAGGAGAGAAAACGTAGGGTGTATCCTCAAGCAAACAAGCCTACAACACAAAATAAAAAACTTGTATCAGAAATTAAATGAACTGAGTGATCAATTTTTTCTTCTGAAAATTCTTACATAATACACTGTGATGTTCTAGTAAAAAGAAATGCATGACATGTAACAATGTAGAAAGAATGTCAATTACACACAGACTCCAAAATGAGTTCTTTCATGCAAGCAAATCCACATAAAGGAATCAGGCTACAAATATCAACTCTCATGGTTTGAACTCTAACACACTTTAATTTAATTGAACTCCAGCATTTTTCTACAGATTAAAACCATTGATCTAATATATATATTCAGGGGGATACAATAAGATATCATAAATATGAAATCATCTATCTGAACAGATTCAATAATAATGTTTGTTACCTTGCTCTCAATTTTTTTTTGAAAGACCTATTCCGTCGAATGGGAAAAAAATGATCATGCCATGAAGCTACTAGAACTAACAACGAAGAAACACACAACTCATCTAATGAGTTTGATAGTTCAACATATTGACACACATAGCTGACTCAAGATTTAGAGCAAACCTTGAATATCCACCAGAACCAGCACCAACTTTGCGAGCTATAATGCCAGAGTCAATTTTAACAACTTTCGGATCATCCTCGGGAATAGATATTTGCCTTTCCAGAACCAGTCCACCACCAATATCACACTCTAACATAAGAGATTCTTTCTCTCCTGCATGCTCAAGATTCCGCCTATAATAAAGAAGAATCAAAGTATGAAGAGAAGTATATGCAATATACATAAAAATAGAAAGCATACGAGGTCTTTTTTACTAGGTAATTTTAAAAAAATCAGTATACATAATTGATTCTCTTATGTAAGCTTTACCACACCTTTAGTCTACCCATGAAAGATGTAGAAATAGTGCTACAAATCATGAAATATTTAGCTGCAGCTTTGGAAAAAACAAAGGAATTTTACAAAGTTAACATGTAGCTAGAATTTGAGAGTCAGGCTTTTGTTCACTCCCCTACCCAACATTGTTTGATTTTATTTCATAGTAACAAATGTTAATGATGGAATCTAATATCGAAACAAAACATATCATTCCCGTAGTGATAGTGTGTCTTCCAAGAGAAAACTCTGTTGTTCATCACCCTTGACTAGACAGACATCCCTTGGAAAGTATCATTAAAATATCATCAATTCCTAATTAAATCTTTTCAACAACACAAAAATCCTAATAAATGGTTGTATCAACGGTTTGTTGGAAATACACCGTCTTTAATTGATCTAGTGTCATTACGACATGATCTATTAATGAGAATCCTATAAGAGTTGAAAATGTATGCTTAAGTAGTAATTAGTCCGGAAAATTAAAGTTTTTAACATTTACTACGGGGTTTGACAAGCTAGTATTATTGTGTTCTAAGATAATACTTCTGAGTGTGTGTGTGTGTGTGTGTGTGTGTGTAGAATGGATGTTTTGTTGGTCATAGGGACTCACTCGATGATAGTATACTCTTCAGTACATCCAGCAGACCGATACTCGACACCACTATACTCTTCATACCCATCAATATCTATCCTGCTATGCAGCCACTGAGTTCCTGCAATTAAACAGAACAAAACAGAAGCAAAGAGTTACCTCTGATAGAGCTCCAAATTAATCTTACAAATGAGTCCATTCACATTTCACAGCACTACAAGAATCATAGGGTATATATCTCTCTCCATATCTTACATACATAATAGTTTGCTAGCTAAATGTTTTTTTTTTCTTTTTCTTTAATTGGCAGATAGTGACTGATACAGAGAGCTGGAGAGTAAACTTAGGACCAAGACCAAGACCATCAACAGTAACTTCATTCTTTTGGCTCCCATCAATGTGAATCAATACTTTCTATAATGTCTTAGCGAGTCCAACTATAGTGAACAAAGATGTCAATCTATGGGGATGTCCTTTTCTTCTCTTCAATACAGTAGGTTAATATTTTCCCTCTTCGGCAGAGGCTAATACAGTAGGTCCTCAGTGCATAATTATAACTATCTCTAGGAACTTTTCTTCAAATACCTCTACCTTCTTTAATATGTTGGTTTTCTCTAACTTTCCTCTTGCGGTTATGTCAAGATCATAATTCTAACAGAAATGATATCCATAGTTATACAACTGTCACACTGCACTTTCCACATATAAATTTTTAATTGTTCTAGCTTTTCAGAACAATACCCTAAGAATCTGATTGCTAATATTATATCAGTAGCTATCATATTCTATAGTATTGGCATCTAAAAACAAAATCTCTCCCTTTAGGAATATGAATCTTTTACTTTACAACTATAAGTTTATAATTCACTTAGATTTTTGAGAATTTTTGTTTCCCGTATAATCCATTTGTAATACCCAAAACCCATCCCAATTCCTAGAAAGCAAATACACCTATACCTTCGGTATACTAAAGAGTTCACAAATAAATAAAATTCAAAACTTTATGATGATAAATCTGAAGAAAAAAAAAATTTATGCACCCAACATATCATTTAAACTATAGAAGGGTAAAAACAAAATATGAAATAATCTTCAAATGGTTTCACTGAGGTCATGCACATTACCTGAAGGAAGATGAGCCATAGAAATAATTCTACCCCCAATCCAAGGAACTACTTGAAGAGCCCAGTCACCACTTTTTAGTTCAATAGGAGTCTTTGACAACTCCACTCCCTTGTGTCCAGATGCCTTTTCTACATCTGGAATCCGCTTAGCACCCTCTGGATTCAGAGAAAGCCACATAATCATTAATAATATTCAAAATCACAATAGAGAAAAAAGAATTACAAGGATAAAAAATGTGAGACTTTCATCAACATGTATTAAATCAGAAAAGGTTATATCAGTCTTTAGAAACACTACCCTCGACCATCATATGCCTATTTTTCATAAGTACTTACAAGATTTGAAAACAAGAAAAGTTAAATAACTAAAATTAATGTATTTATATCAAAATAAGGTTTTAATCAATATGACAGTAACTTCAAACATTATTTAAGCAAGGTATTGATGAATGTGTCCGTAATCAGTCACCAAGCAGATCAAGATCAAATAATCTTACCCAATCTACTCCTGTAATTCTCCTCACTTTTAGCTACCAGGATAGATAATTCATCTTCTGAAGGCATTACAATCTCCAGAACTTCTCCATCCATGCCCCATCCATCCAGCTGCAAGACAGAACCCAACTTCAATCACAGAAGTCCGAAACAGATTTTTCAAATGGTATTTTTCATACACACATGTTAAGATCTGGAGTTCTTAGAGAAAAATGAGGCATACCATTGCACCACCACCTAGCAATAATTGCACGTGGAGACGACGTTTTGGCCTCTTCCATGATCCTTCAGTTTTGGAAACTCTGACTGTAACAACTGATGACTGAAGCTCCGCTTCATAGTGTGTCAGCAGATATCCACCTTCAGTGAATTCATATCCATCACCATTGTCTTCATATAGAACACCTTTAGCTTTCCCTGCAATTGAGAAAATCTAACTTATACAGCTGATAACTACACCATGGTATCCAATAAGTAGGGGAGTTAAGCAAAATTAAAGCAGCACCATGCCAAACTGATGGCTGAATGTAACAAATCTACCCAACAACAAAGTGAAAAATAATAATAACAATAACAGGATGCACTGACTTGAATTAAGTGTTGTCTTCAGTCATTCTGTGAACAGATTATTTTATATCTATTTCAACTTTCTACCATGAGCCATCTAGAAAGGTAAGAACGTCGAAAATAAACTTTTGTAGGATGGATTTAGTGGTAGAAGACTGAAGCCATAATATGACCAAAAATGAGATAATCAGTAAAAAAAAATTGACACTCACTTTTGTGTTTTCCTAGGAAAATCAAATGTCACAAAATTACCATGCTCATCCAAAGCCACTAGGAGCTTCAAGTCATCTGAAATATTAGCTTCATCAACATGCTGATGAGCAATCCCAACTGGAATAATTGATCCACCTTGCAAATATAATGCTGGCAAATCCTGATACATCAAAAAGAGAAGAAAAAAAAATCAATAATGCTTAGACTAAAAGCCTCTCTTCTACACGTTAGTTTTAATCTACGAAAAACAAGATGATAAAGATGTGTGGCAGTACATACTGGATGTGAATCATCAAAATCAAAGCTTAACCAAATTCCCTTGGGCAAAGAATGCTGCAATGTTTCCGACTCCTGATCAGGCAGAGTGCTAATAAAACAAAAGAGGTGTTAAATCAATTGCACTAAAAAGTGGGCCTTTTCCAATATAATTATCATAAGTTCTAGAAGTAAATAGCTTACTATCTAAATGTGCTATGACCATGATGCATATAAGCATTAAGATTGATTTTGGATCATGAGAATATGCATATTTTTTCGACTCTACATTCACTCAATATATTCTCTCATAAGGAAGATATAGAACCTTGCATAGACTAAAAGTGGGCCCAACAAGAAAGAATTTTCAAGTGTCCTTAAGCTGGGATCTTTTGGATCTGCACAAACATTTCAGACATTTGTAAACGAAGTAATGAACTTCATCAAGTCCAAAATAATAGTTAGATTAATCACAGTAACGATACTTACCAGCAAAAAACGCAGGACTAGCCACTGGAGTACCCACTGTATGAGCCATATAAAAAAGTGTGTATATGTGTGGTATAAGACGGTAACGCCTCTTTAATGCCAGGCGGCACACTTCTTCACACTAATCAATGAAACTGAAATTAGTTTCAAACAATAATGTTGACATATCATATTTAGTAATTATGCTAAATTTAAATAGCATTGGAAATATTACCAAAACAATTAGGGTATATAACTTATGTGGATCAAGAATAGTCACTTCCATACAGTCAATGTCAAGGATATTCCTATGCCCTCTCTCTTACGGGTGCACTATCCAAAATTTTATGAATACTAAACAGTTGTAGCTATCCATATGCTACACTTGCTCAGGTTTCATTTAATAGAAAAAAAATTATAAGAAGACTGTTATACTTAAGTTTTGGATTATCACATGAAAAAATGTGGCAATGTAAACTTGCTGAATGTACCACTCCATACCAGGATAAAATGTATGTCAGAAAGTACCCTGAGTATAAACACTGCAGGAAACTCGGATTTCCAAGAATTTGCCAACTAAGTGGTTCAAATGGTCGAGGAAAGGGTAGAAATAACTTTATTAAACTAGTTGAATTCACCATAGTCCCACATCTCTGCAACAATGATTTTCACTGTGGCTAGATGGGACTTTAAACGATTGACCAAGCTTGCAAAAACATAAACAAAGAAAAATAAGAGGATTTATTTGCAGCACTAAAAATGTTCAATGTGCAATCCTACCCTTCCATAATAATTTACATTAAAAGTTAACAAAGAAGAATGGATAGCAACTGAACAAAGAAAAGTAGCATATTACACTCTTTTTCCTCATGTACTTTGAACTCCCTAAAGCTTTTCATTGGGAAAATGATACTTTATATATGCATGCAAAGACAGAAGTAAGTTATGTTCTTCCAGGACAAGCCATCCATGTATACTGTATAGCCTCTAGTAATGTTATGTAGCACTGTCAAATGCAGTTTATATATTCAAATAAAATATAGATTTTCAAGAGCCACCGAAAAGCTAGTTTTAATTATACATTGGGGACAAACCTCTTCTCCAAAAGACCAAGGTTCATGGTCGTTTGTATCCTTTTCGGAATGCCCACGGCAAAACGGAAACATAGCACCTAAACCCATCCACCTTCCGTAAAGCTTGGGTGTTGCATTTCCTGCAAATCCACCAATGTCAGGTCCTGAAAGTGGCTGGCCGCTGAGTCCCTAAACAGAAACAAAACATAATTAGAGAATAGAATTATGCATTAAGAACTGTAAATGAGGAACTTATGATTAGCTAAGCTGAACATAGGGAAAGAACATATGCATATTTCTTCCGAAACACACCCAGCATCTTTACATGTATGATGCCTTTTCCACTCCTTGCTCAAGAAAAAGAAAAAGACCATTTTTTTTTTTAACTTTGCTCTATCTTAGACTACCTTATGATATATTTTTTTCTTGCTAGTGTGGAGAGAGAATAGACTGAATTGTGAAAGAAAAAATTGACGTACATAAAGGTAGAATCCTTGAGATTGAAAGGGCAAATGACATTTTAAAAAACTATTGAGATTCTTCTTCCAAATAAGTGTTCCTTCTCTCTTCAATTAAGAAAAATAAAATGGCATCTAAATCCTACAAATCAAACTTCTTTTGCAAGTGCATACAGGAAGACTTAAAAACTTTGGAACTTAATGTTTCCATCTCATGCACAAGCAAAGTAACTGATGACCTGTTATACTGTGGCTACAATAACTTGTTTACAAAATAACTAAACAAAATGGTAGAAAAGGTTTTTCAAAAAGTAGAAAGTAATGATGACTAAGTCAGGCAAGCAGTATACTCATAAATATGCTTACCAACTGAAGTACCATCGAGAGGCTCATATGCAGGTGCTCCCAGTTCGAAAGGTTGTCTCCAGTCCATGTTGCAGCGTACCTTTGGCTGCCAACAAATCCTGCTCTTGTGAGTACAAAGGGGCGCTTATTTGCATTAGCTAATTTCATGCCTTCATGTGTTGATCTTGCCATCAGCATGCCATACACCTAAAATGGAAAATGACATTATCAAATTGAAAAATCAGAACTATGATGTGTTTTGGCATGTAAAACAGCACAACCATAATGGATCAAGCTTTTTGCTGAAGTTGCTTGCTGGAGCCATTAAAATAAAGCAAATAAACAAGTATAACTAGAAGGCGTCATAGACAGCATGTAACATGTAAAGTATTGAGGCAAGAGTTCAAGATCAGTACATTGTGATAGTATGAGTGGTTCTGACAACCTCCAATTTCTATATCTCCCTTGTGAATATTGCTCTCTGGCATTGTTTTTGTTACAGTCTGAAAAATAGAATAATGAGACCAAACTCTTTAGAAGAAATAGAAACTCTGGGAGCAGTTATGAAAATTACCTTAAATACAGCTGGTTCATTCATATCATTCCATATGCCATCAACACCATTTGAAATAAATTCTTTTACCAATCCAGCCCACCAAGAACGAACTTTTGACTGAGTGAAGTCAGGAAAAACACAAGGCCCAGGCCATACTTCCCCTGAAATGGTAGGAAAACTTTCACACCTTAGCAATCAGGTATAATGTATAATGTAAAATTAAAATATCAATGTATACTGAAACTATACCAACAAAAGGTGTTCCATCTGCTTTCTGGATCCAGACATCATCTTTAGAACCACTATCATAGACAAAATATCCCTCTTCACGTTTAATCCCTGGGTCGAGCATCCAGATTGCTTTGAAACCATTGTGGTGGAGATTTTTAACCAAGGATTTTGGATCAGAGAAGCGCTCCTGAAAGAAAGTTATAGTTCATGTTTTAAGTGTTGTTTTTACAGGTAGGATAGATATATTATCAGTCTCTAACATCATTATAATTGTTCTTAATACTTGGATGGTATTAAAGATAGAAATCAATAAGAAACACATTAGATGACAGATGCACACTCATCATATGGATGCCTATGCTACGAGGCGAGGTCCACAAAGTAATAACTACAATGGCTTGATTTACTACATGTGCAGAATCATTTGGACCTGAATGCATAAAGAGATAAATATTACTGTTGACCCTAGGAAACAATTTTTTTCAAAGGCATCTCAACTAGTTATATTAAATCATCTCCAAGCTAGCACAATTAGAAAGCATCTACAATTGCTGTTGTCTTCCACTCTTCTATACTTCAAGCAAACATTGAGAAATACTGAATAATTGTACCCTTATCTTTAATTAGTGTCTCACTGAACTGCAGAAATTTATAGCTGCTTAAGCAACCAAGCCTGGTTAAGAATCCCCAACTTTCTCACTTATGACCCCTTTGCCTGGCAATAAACAAGTTTATTTTATTCAACCTAATGGTACACAAACATCAGTGCTTGGTCCATACTGCGGCTCCAAAATTCTTTGAAAATCCACCCAGTAACTTGCATCACATAAGCCACAGGCTGTCAATTTATTAATGCATTCTACCACTTGGTTCCAAAACTAGCACTACGGAAATGCATTCAAGTTCATAGCCCAAATGGTAGTCCCTATACAGGGCTGAACAGAATGTATGTAAGAATAGAATGAACTAACAGAACCTTTGGATAAAGCAAAAGTAATTAAAGGGACAAAAAAAGACATGATTATATTTATCCAACTAGCTGCATAATCATAATACCATTATTGACAACATAAAAATCAACAGGAGAAGAACATGCCTTGTCAAAAGTGAAACAGCGAAAGCCATCCATGTAGTCAATATCCATCCATATGACATCACATGGTATATCCTTCTCCCGGAATTTTCTAGCAATCTGGCAATTTAAGTGGGTCAGTAACCAAACAAGCAGAAAAAGCATCCACAAGCAAACTCCACATACTTCCTACATGAGCAAGACTCTTGTATAGACGTGCTTGTCTGTTTTGGATATATCAACTTTTCAGATTTTTTTTAATTAGATCCTGGAGAGTACAGTATTCATAAACTTACCACTGTCCTATCTTGTTGGCATGTGTACTGTAGAATGAAGCCACACGTGACAGTTTTTGTAAATCATGATGGTGTATTGGAGGGATACTACCAGTAGAGGAGATTTATAACAACATTTTAAAGGATTTTATTTCACTTCTACAAAGTAATGAGTGTCTAACAAATTAAAAATCAATCTGAAATACTGTAATGACCAGCAAATTACTGAAGCTTAATCAGATACAGATAATTAATTTCCTATTATATGTGATATAGTACTTGGCTATGAGAGAGAGAGTAGAACCATCCTTGGATAGGCATGGAGTACAAACCTCAAGGACTCTTTTATCAGAATCATAGCTCCAACGACACTGCTGATAACCGAGAGACCACTTCGGGGGCATAAATACAGTTCCTATTGAGAAAATCGTCAGTTTTATAACATAAAAGCACTCTTATAGTCATACAATCAAATGATTAAGTACCACAAATCATGACATATGTCGTTTCCTCCAAAGCAGCTGTATTAAGACAAGATCGCATACATCTTTCCAAGCAATTCTCATATAGTACGAATGCCACAACATTGTATCATAACACAAAATGGCCTTTTTCTAATTCGATACTAAATCTAATGATGAATGCAAATACAAGAAGACAAAACATTCTTAAAACACATTTTTACAAAGAATATCAAGAAGATGAATGGACAGAATTAAGATGGTGTAGGAAGTTACCAATTGCATGAGATAAAGATATCAGAACAGCTGTGGGTGAAGCAAATGGACCAAATGTAATAATAGGATAAGAAGATGGAGCAATGAACTTAATTTTTGATTCTTCCCTCAAATCAATCTGGTTATGAACATAAATGTTTTATCGTTAAATGGGCAAATAAACATTTAAAATGTTTTCTAAAGACTAATTCTCATATATAACATAAAGAAAGAGATCACACCTCACAGCGTAGAGTTGTGTCAGCAAGAACCCCTAGTGCTTCTCCATTAGGAAGAACAGCAAGCACCCAAGGATGTGACTGGTACAAGGATGTAGTTCCAGGACCATAACCCCATGCATCTGTGTTCCATGTAAACACCTAGAACAAATGGAAGCTCTCAAACTCTAGATCACAAGGAATAAGTTCCGTAGAACACAAATAAACATTATAACTTACTCTCTTCCCTGTCCGCTCAAGCTGTCCACTAACTTCTCCAGTTCCATAAAGGGAAGTCCCAGCAGGAAGCTATATCAAATGCAAATTCCACATGTCAATTAAGGTATTGGGAATTGCATAAAATGAAAATTATAGTAATTGAAAAAAGCAAATGAAACAGCACATATAAGATGATGTGCAATGACCTCAAGTTTGACAATCTCTTGCCCCATTAGACACTCAAAAGTAGGGGTATACATAGGAGTCTTTTTGTTCATGATTGGTGTGTCTCTATCCTTGCTGTTTACAAATGAAAGACTTGGATTCGCCGCATCTCTTTCGTTTGCGGAACAATCGAACCGGAATATGCCATCCTCCAAAATAGGCTGGAAAATCATATCCCCGGAGATGACATCAGTAGTTGCCATTTTCCCGTCAGAATTCCCCACTTTAGATATCAACCTTTCTCCAATTAATTTCTGTCTAAAGCTTCTACTTCTGCAATGCCAATATTCACATTATGAAATTGTCATCAGTATTTAACATTGCTTTCAGTTTTTTACTACATTCAAATTGAGATTAACCTGTATGACATTCCTTAAATGCTCGAAACAACAACAAAAGTTCCTATCCTTGGCTTAAAATATTTTATAACCAGTAACACACCTCTAGATTCACTTCTTACATATCATTACAGTTTAAATACATAATTATGAGAATGACAGAACCTGAAAATGATACAAAAACAGATAATATCTCAAAATCACATAATGAAAGACAGCACAGAATCTCTACATACTTCTTCTCACACGTATTATCAATCAATCATCCTAATTGAAAGCAGCATTTAACGTTCAAATCAAATCAATCCACAAAAATCTGACCAAATTAATCAGAAATCTTCAATCCACCGAGGAAATCAGCTCAACATGGACATTTTTTTGGATACAAATTTCCTTAAACAGCTAAAAACGCAGTATTAACTGAAACCAAAACAGAAAACATCGTTTCTGCATGCAACAATCGCAAAGCAAACTACACAAATCCACGAAACTCTGTTCAATGTCTGGTAAATCAATCAAAAATCAGGAATCAGTAAGAAGAACCTGAAGAGAGGAAATGAGGTCGACGGAGTTGTGAAGAGTCTATCCGAACCAGACGACCTCCAACTCCTCAGTCTCACCGCCAATCGCCGATTCAAAGCCCTGGAAGAAGAAAACGAGAACGAAGAAGAAGAGGAAGCACTATTTACACAGACACGATAATGGTGTCGATGACGAAGAGGATCAAGGATAAGCTCAACTGCTCCTCCACGTACTCTGCAGCTCACCAATAGCGAATCTCCCATTGGTACTGCTGCGCTTTCCTTTTTAATTACAATGATTACGAATAAAGTTAAATTTTCATTAGTTTACTGTTTGATTTGGTTAAGTGCAGTGAAATGGAGGCGCGTGGGACCACTCGCGCTCGCGCAGTTCTCCGCAGCAGTTGGGCTTTTCCTGGCGTTTCGCAGGAGAAGAAGCAACAAGAAGTCCCAGCTATCGAGAGAGGCGAGTGAGCGACACGTGGTGATTACTGATTGGCCATGTCGGGCTGAGAGGTAGTGACACATCCCGTAACTTTTTTTTTTCTTTCTATTATTTTATTTGTCCGCTACAGACAATTTACAGACAGTGACGATAAGGTGGTGACGAAAGTGCAATGATAGTCACTGATTGAGCCCATGGGCCAACCTTCCAGTGGATGGACCAAACTTTTTGAGCCCAATTGTAATTCAATGGGCCCATCTCGAATCAATGCCATTTAGAAATCGAAAACATGGGCCTAGTCCGAGATCTTTGTAGGAAAAGAAGATATTGTGGTCGAGAGGGGTCCATGTCAATGGATTATATAAGCACAAATCGAGATAAATAAAAATAATTCATGAAACGTACACGGCTCTAATTTAATTCCGGAGCCAGAAATTAAAGGAAAATAATAATACAAAATATAAAATATAAATTTTTCTAATGGCAACCACCCAAAACAAACTCTCATGCCTTTGGCGTTGTGTCCGAAAAATATACACATTCTTTGGTCAGCAGTGAAGCTTCCAGTTCCGCCTCGGATCCAAGAGAAGCCCATGAGTCTCATCGGAGCACCGTCGTCAACGGCGATAGCTCTCCGCCACTCTCTATGGTCCGGTCTCGCAGTTCCGGTTCCGAGGCCAAAGGGTCTGTGCAGAGGCAAGGTTAGAGTCAGAATCAGGCATAGCTCGGTCCGAGCTGCTTTGGTGGAGGCGAGACCCGGCGGTGTTACAGCTCTGGCGGTGCCAAATGGAGCTGTTCAGATGCTGGAAGCTGAGGCTAAGGCCATGACTCGCGCGGCCAATGCTACGGTCTATAGCCCCGAGTTGCTCGCTAGTAAATATGGGTCTCGGCCAGTGAAGGTGAGGTTTGAGATTGTGTTGTTGTTATTGATATGGGTTTGATTTGATTTGAGCTTCTGAAGATGGGTTTTGGATTGGGGTAGGTGGCGGGGAGGGCTCTGGAGATTGTGGTGGCTCTGGGTTCATTTGCCTTCAAGCTCTTTTTGGATCAGAGGAATGGTGTGCTTGACCAGAACAAGAGGAAAAGGGCAATTGAGCTGAGGAACATTTTCACAAGATTGGGTCCAACTTTTGTGAAATTGGGTCAAGGGTTGTCGACCAGGCCTGACCTCTGCCCAACTGAGTATCTGGAAGAGCTCTCTGAGCTTCAGGTACTGTCTTCATCACTTCTTTGATGCACAAATTGGTTTCAGGTAGCTTTGATTGAAATTTTGTGTTTGTTGCTAGTTCAAAATCAAAACCCATGTGTACTAATCTTAGTAGAACAAAGATGCAAGTTTGGTTTTTGAAGTAAGGGTATGATTAGAGAATAGTAATTTAATTGGAGTTGCGTGGAGAAGCATGTCAATAGTGGATACATTGTATACAGTGTAAATGATAAGACAACCTTTGTTTCAATTATATTTGGGTCGAGCAGGATGCTTTGCCGACATTTCCAGATGAAGAGGCGTTTGCTTGCATTGAGAAAGAGTTGGGACAGCCACTTGATGCCATTTACTCATCTATATCTGCATCTCCAATTGCAGCAGCGAGTCTTGGCCAAGTTTACAAAGCTCAGCTGAGGTATTCTGGGCAGATTGTTGCTGTCAAAGTGCAACGCCCAGGCATCGAGGAAGCGATAGGACTTGACTTTTACTTGATAAGAGGCTTAGGATTTTTCATCAATAAGTATGTTGACATAATAACCACTGATGTTATTGCCCTTGTGGATGAGTTTGCACGCAGAGTATATCAAGAGCTCAACTATGTGCAGGTTATTTTCCTCCTCAATAATTTTGTATTGCAATATAAAATGTGTGTGCATGAAGGCCTAATTTTTTGATCAGCAATTATTTAAATGTATCAAGATTTCGGATGAAGACCATCCCTTGTGTAGAAGGGAGGTCAATTTTTGGTTCAGGGTTCTTTATTAAGTCTCTGTGAAATAGTACAGCTACAAGTTTTGGTTATTGCATAAGATTCTTTCAGATTTCAATGATAATATTGACAGAGTGCAGGAGGGGAAGAACGCAAGGCGCTTTAAGAAGCTGTATGCTGACAAGCAAGATGTTCTTGTCCCTGACATCTTCTGGGACTATACTAGTGCCAAGGTATTGACAATGGAGTGGGTTACTGGAGTCAAATTGAATGAGCAAGCTGCCATTGAAGTACAAGGGCTGAAGGTTTTGGATCTTGTGAACACGGGCATCCAGTGTAGCCTCAGGCAGCTTCTTGAATATGGATATTTC
>JAYMSW010001796.1:0-15312 GCA_036897725.1 Erodium texanum | reverse complement strand
GGGAGGAGGAGAAAATTGTTCGTCCCGCCGGATTTGGAGTTGGATTCGGGCAAAACGGTCTCTGGTACGGTCTCTACTACGGTCTCCGGTTCCTCAACGGCTTTCTTCTCCAGATCTAGTGAAAATCGAGCCTGAGCGACGGCGAACAGGAGGAGCAAGACGGCGGCGGTAACTGTCGTTTTGGCCATGGTGGAAAGTCAAGGAGAGAAATTGGGGCTGCGGTATGAAGAAACGGTCTCGAAGTGTTTGTATATATATATAGGTTGGACCTCTGTGCTAAGGGTGAAAATCGGGCAGGTCGGGCAGGTGTTAATGTCCAAGCTTGGCCGGAGAATGAAAATGTTTGGGCAGCGGGCAGGGGAGTATCTTCCACGTTGACCGGAGCACCGGTTAATGTGGATCGTATGTTTTGGTTTCATACTGTGTTGAGATTGGAATAAGATAATATAACCAACGTACACGACAGAGAGAAGATTGTGACTTTTTTGCCATATATTCTTGTGTGCCGATAATAGCCTTCGTTAAATCCATTAATTTCGAGTTTGCCATGCATCGTTATTGCGGTTGAGGTAAGTGAGTAATCACATTTGGACGTTTTGTTCTGATTAAATAATAAACTTTTGGTGGAGGATCATTTTCATTTTATGTCAGTGGGCATGCTTAATTCTTCGATCTGAGTTCATTAATCATCATTTGTACACAATTAATTATTTCTTAATAATTATTTACTAAACACTTTTGTTGAATGTGAGAGTTTTGCCCAATAAATCAATTTCAGCACAATCATTTCTTTCAGATATTTAAGTTGCTAAACGAGTACGTAACAGTTGCAAAGGTCTGAAGGAATGATAGGCCTAATTTCGTAATTTTAATTGAGGGTGACATCATCAGGGACGTCAGTCTCTTGGTATTAACGCGTGAAATTTGACTAAAAAATACAAACTCCAGTAGTAACGTGCCACGCGTGCACAAAGAAGCATGTGCTTTAAGATAGTCAAGCATATAAATAAGGAAAAGTTTTTAAATCAAAATGAATAGATCAATGGCCGGACCGGAGAAGACGAAATCGAACTGGTCCATGTCACTATAGCGTTGACAAATTAGGAGGCCTCCTTTCGTATAAGCCCAACTAAGTGGGAAGACAAGACCAAGTTATGGGGCCTCCAGCCCAATTGTTTTTTTTGGGAAAAAGCTCATCACATTTACGCGCCTGAACTCAACCGCCCATATGTTTCCTCGCATCATCTCCCGCCAAAATCACCATTTCTCTGTGTCAAAGTGTTTAGGGTTTCACTCACAGAGATTGAATCAATTTGTTTCCAAAATCTCTTCTCGATGGTTACCAAAATGGCTTCTTCACTGGCACCTTCAAAGCGCAGGCGTAGAAACCCGAGTAAGGACGACGCTAAGGGCACTTCATCGTCACCAATTGCGTCAACTCTTGAGAAGTTATCACCAGTGGTGGTCTTCGCTCATGGCGCTGGTGCTCCTTCTTCTTCCGATTGGATGATTAGGTCCCTTCTCTACTTCTATTTGTTCGTGTTTATCTTTATAATTTTTCCGTTTTCGTCAGTTTGATACTAAATTAAGAAAAGCTGAGTGTGTAAAATTGTTCAAGGTTAGATTTCTGAGGCGGTTTTCAGTGCCTTATCTTGTTATTGAGTATTCTTGATGAATTAATCGGGCATTATTTTATCTGGCCATGCTTCTGAAAACACGAGAGGTTTTGATTCAGTTATTATATGCAAATGCAGATGGAAGGATAAGTTGGGGAAAGCACTGAATGCTGTTGACGTCGTTGCATTCGATTACCCATGTAAGTTCATCGTTAATCTTTGTGTAATTCAGGTGTTACCCTTATCCAGAACTTTATTTAGCTTAAGATGATTCAAGTGTTGTAGTTGAAGGAACACCCAATTGGGTGTGAGGGGCTAGGAAAAGGTTGGCTACACCCTGTTTGGATTTTTTATTTATTCTAAAAAAGGTTAAAGTTGAGATTATTGTAGAATCGGGTTGGAAGCAGTGACTTCATTTTGTGTTGGTGATTCTACATTTTATACTAATATGTGTTTTAGGAAATATAATGAATGGAGTTTGACTCTTTACAGATAAGTCTGGTGGGAAACGGAGGGCTCCTCCCAAGGCAAAAAAGTTGGTTGAGTTTCACTCGGATGTTGTGAAAAAGACTGTTGCAAAGTATCCTGGTCATCCTTTGATTTTAGCAGGGAAATCCATGGGTTCAAGGTAATAATTGTTGTTCTCAGAGTAAACTACTTATGTGCAAGTTATAAGGAGTTGGCGAAACTCAAATTTATCAAATTTATTGTCTGCATGAGTTAGTCTAAAGATATAATATTAAGGAAAAGATCCATAGGGTATTTACATGTCTTTTGTTCACTTTGTAGAGTCAGCTGCATGGTGGCACACGAGGAAGAGATTGCTGCTTCAGCAGTTATTTGCCTGGGGTACCCTCTGAAGGTAACATTCGAAATTTCGCAAGTAACTGTTTTATTTTGTGTCATTGCTATCCCTCTTCCACTTTTCCCACACTCTGCGGCTGTATTAAAAATCACTTATAGTTAAGTATCCCTTGTCATGGTTGATAGAATAGTGGAATATCGGTGCAGTCTATATGGTTGAAGGACATATGGCAGCTATGAATTTCACAAAATTGAACACGACAATCACAATTTTATCTAGCCATTTTGATAGAATATAACTATCACGTTAACTCAAGTGCCTAATTTCTCAGGGAAGCAAGGGAGCAATTAGAGATGAAACACTGTTGCAACTTGAAGCTCCCATAATGTTTATACAGGTAAACTATCTATGTCAATTAGCATGTCCAATTTGTTGATTCGCATACCAATGCCCTTCTATATGTTTTAGAGCGAGCATTGATAATCATATCAGGGACAATCGTGCCATAGGCTGTGCTGATACCACCTTTGCTATAACTTTTGTTTCTTATCTTAATATATATGTAACATGCATCCATTTAATCTATCTTTTATAATCTTTGAAATATCTGTAATTGTATCGCATATTTATTTTATACTCTCTTTGATAAAGGGAAGTAAAGATAGTCTCTGTCCCTTGGATAAATTGGAAGCTGTTCGCAAGAAAATGAAATCCCTTACTGGGTTGCATGTAGTTGACGGTGGTGATCACTCTTTCAAGATTGGAAAGAAGTATCTCCAAACAAAGGAATCAACTCAAGATGAAGCAGAAGATCTTGCTGTTCTGGCTCTCGCAGAATTTGTTTCTAAGGCTTTAGTAGGAAGGTGACACCTCCTGAAAACTAGTCTGTGTATGATATGAAGTTTTGTTTATATCTCGTTTTTTTGTTGTTGTTGTGATTTCAGCTATGTCCATCTATGTATGATACAAAGTTTATTCCTTGGTATCAGAAGATAATAAAAATAAAACTGATTCTTGGAATTTCTATAATTTCAAAAGTGTCAAACTTTGAATCTTACTTTTGCAAATTGTGGGTAACTATTGGCTATAGCTATCAGAAATTAGATGTATTCGTTTCTGACGCTCCAGAATGATGAATTTCATATTTCCATTTTAAAAGAAAGTGTCCGCGGTCTTTGAAATAACACCAATATTAGGTGTCTTCTAATACAAACATAAGATAGATAAGGTGATAATCCCTATTAAATGGGATTGATTTGCCAGGTTTATGATTCACCTTTGAGAGATACCATTTCTGATAGTCAAAGATCATACTGGAAAATCAATATATAATCCACAGCTATTTGGCAAAAAATGCATAATAACAGTTCCTATAGTTTAATAATCCCAAATAATTTAGCTATACATTTTTTCTTAATTGTTTTGGCGAAACTCATTTCTATATATCTTTTCATTGTATTCTATTGTAGTTCTTCTACCACATTTACTAGAACACCTGTTATTCTTTTATCCTTCATTGTTCTCAGATCACCTAATAAAAGATACAGCTTGTTGCTAAAAGTTTTTAGACACTTACAGTTTCCATGTAAAGTTGTTTTTTGCCTGGGTTGTGTGTCGGATTTACTTACCATGTGTGATGGCTCATTTATTTCATATAGTTACTTTTAAATAATAAGAAAAAATATTCTGCGCTTTCCTCATAACTTTATGGTCACTATATATGTCAAATTAATTGTTCTCATTACTTTTTTTTTTCTCTGTTACTTATTATAGTTTATAGCTTGCTGAAGAAAGGAGTGCTAGAGTTGTTAGACATTAGCGGAAGGCAGTGCACCATTTTGTTGCCACCTAAACATTTTATTCATAGGAAACACACACCATTTATACTACATATATAAGGGACATGTCATAGATGTGAAGTCAAATACCCTTGTCATAGCCTTGCTTGTGAGATGAGCTTTTTATTCATGACATCTATATTTATTATATTGATTGTTACCTTCATCACTTACCTTCATCTCCCATACATAGTTGCCCTCTTAGCGCTGCAGATTGACAATAAAAGATGTGAACCTAGTAATACCAGAGATAAGGCTATTGAGACAGCTATGTCAAAGAACTGTGTTAATTATGTCACCCTCCTTGGGCAGCTTTCATTGTCACTCTCACTGCAGCTACTGTTGCCACCAGATATGCCATCCTTGAACCTCCTGACATAACTAACTCCTCTCGCTCCTGCACTCACCCCTTCTGTGGGTCTTTCCAAGGTATGCATGGCCACTGTGGTGATGACCGGACCCATGACCACTGTTAGTTTAGCCCACCCAGTTGGATTGGGTGCTATCCATTCCCGTTCCATGGTTCATGTGTTGACCATAGGCTGAGCCATGCCTATAATCATAGTCCTAGCCACTGCTATGAGTCTGGCCATTGAGTGGTTGTGGTTCAGGTGCTGGCCCTGGTGGGTCTGGGAGTAGCACAAAGACTGGCTGGTGGTCATAGTGTGGTTGTGCCCGCCTTGGGGCTTGAATGCTGAGCCAAGCATAAGGCTAAACTGGCCTGAGTGTTGTTGCTGCTGGCCTAGGTGGTAGTTCTGGTTAGCAGGTCTACCGCACTGAAGTAGAACCTGTTGACATGGTAAATGGAAGTGTAGTGGGACTCATCTACTTTAGTGACCTAACTCTCCTGGAATCTGCTTTTTCCCCAGCAAGTTAGCATTTATTGAACATTGAGTTTAGGAATAGAAAAAAGTCAGTATAACTATCAGCTTTTCCCCTAATCTGGTAAATAAAAATCCCTCTGTTCGCTTGTTTTTATATGTTATTGGGTTAGTTGTGTTGAGAGCAGTGTCATCTCTTCGCATTAGCTGAAAGGCATGTAGGAAAGTTGGGAAGCTGCACTCCACATATTCCAGTTCTCTTGTAGTCCCCAAAAGAATCTTGCCAAGGTAAGGGGCTGTTATCTGTTAGAGAAAAAATGAAATGCCAGCTTGCTATTGATTCTTGTAGAATTGCTTAGACTATTTTCTGTGTTATACAGATTACTTATCTGCATAAAATGAAAACATCAATAGTTTTTTTTAAAAAAGAAAGAAACTCAATGGGGTGATCCAACTCATCCACTTATGTATGCAACACCAACTTGCCTACAATGGATGTGAGAATTGAGATACTTGTCTATGCAACCATCCAGAAAATTAGAATTTTTTTAGTGATTTTGAAGTTAGTTCTGAGTAGAATTAAGAACTTCAAGAGGACTTTATCTAGTGAGTACGAGGCACATAGTTTTTCTTCAACCACATATATCATCATCCTCTGTGATTATCCTTATCCTAGAAGGCACATTCAGTAATACTCTCTGTCTCAGAATAATGTCTTTTTCTTCTCTAGAACAAATCATTTTTGTTTGTTAAACACAGAGGTATATAGGGAAAATTTGTCACTAGCTTATTCTTAATTTTCATAAAAATGAAAAAAAAAATAGACATTTATTTTGAAATGAAGAGAATAATAAAAATTGTATGGCGAGAAAGAATGCATTGACTATATAACTAGAAGCCAAGTGTTACCAGTAAATGTCTGTTTGGGGTCACACCAGCCAGTCTATGGATGGATACATACAGCAAGCACCACTTGATTCCTTTAGCATCTTCTATAATTTCTTTCCATAAAGATCAATATTCTATTTTTGTGCATAGAATTTGCAACTTCATCATGCTGTAGGTTGCCATATCCAAATTTTGTTATTAACAGTAGCTAGTACTGTTTTGGATCAACACTTATCTTTTCTAGATTAGACCTTTTGTTTTTCTCTGTCTAGATTTACCGGTCTAGCCATATGGATCATGAACATCCATGGAAACAAGCCAAGATTATCGGTACTAGTTCCTCCAACTCACAAGGTACTTCTGCAATTTTTCTTGATTATCAACAGCTAACAATTATTTGTTCTGTCTCATCACTTCATCTGTTTTTATTTTTCAAATCATGTTCAATTCTATATCTTCAGATTGAGAAAAAGAGATCGTATATGCAGTGCGCTTGTTTGGGTGTGTTGATGCAGATGTAAACAGTTTAGAGTGGGAATTTATTAACATGAATGATCAAGAAGAAGATCTAATCAACAGGATGTACAGACTGGTTGGAGATAGGTATACATACACATCTAACTTTATTTATATTTGAAACTTGTTTCCACTACTGAGAGTATATATCTTAGTAGTACTATTTTAGTGAAAAACTAATTATATGCTGGAAGATCAAAAAAACTTCCTTCAAGAACACAAGGAAAGGTTATTTTAGTGAAACACTAATTACATGCTGGAGGATCAAAAAATCTTCTTCCTTCAAGAACATGAGGAAAGTTGGAATCAAATAAGGTAGTTCTAGTTATATCAATCTTAAATCATTAGCAGAACTGATGATCTAGAGTTAGCTGTTTTTTTTAAAGTAGCAATGTTTATGGTATTAAAAAATGGAACCCTTTTGTCTCTTTCACACACAAGTCTTAACATCCATCTTCTTACCAAATTAGATGATTGAAGACACATCCAGTTATTGCTCTGATTGACACAAAGTCTCTGTTACGCTTGTTAATCTTGATCCTGAATTTCTGCCATGGTTTGCTAGGATGTTGCTATCATTAGTTCTTTGATTAATCTTCATTGTTCTTGCTATGCTGTTGTCCCCGTTTTTTATATATATATACATACATAACGATTAACGGCGTTGAAGAAATGAAAAGGAATGGTAGTTTCTTATGTTACAACTTCATTTTCCAAGTCTTCTTTGTTAACATATAAATCGTGTGATGATGAACAAATCAGGTGGGGTTTGATAGCAGGACGGCTCCCAGGGCGTAAAGCAGAAGAGATAGAGAGGTTCTGGACGATGAAACACTGTAAAGAGTTTGCTGGAAAGAGGAACCAGCACATCAATAGCAACACCAAGAGCTCCTCCTAGAAGAAAGTTTTATTTTTCATTACATATAAATCTTATTGATGTTTGTTGGTTAGTTAATCTGAGTCTCGACATTTATTAAGATAAACATTATTTATATAAGTCAAAGTGTAAATGTAAAATGTGTTTTGCCTTCTTATTACAACAAACTATACATTTTAATACTACCAAACATTTTGACCAAAATACTTATTTTAAAAGTGACTGATGAAGTAATTCATACTGCATAGTAGTATCAGTACGGACCCAATAGAAGTATTGACTTTGATCACAAGCTTCCAACCATTGACTACTTACCATTTCCTAAACTCCGATTTCTTTTTCTTTTTGTTTATTAATATGCTTAGATTATTATTATTATTCAGATACCAGTCAAATATAATATTTATGTATTAAAAAAATATTCATCAATACTCATTTTCTTGAGATTTCATGTAAAAAAAAGTACTAAAGAATGTGTCCTGACTTCTATTTCCATAACAAAAAACAATAAGGAAGACCAACAAAAATAATCTTACAAATACTTAATTATTATGAAGATAATTACAGCAATAATCGATGATAAACTATGCACAACAATATAAAAGAGCGAAAAGACATTAAGCATTAAAAAGACAACGCGGATTGAATTTTCTCAACTCTGACTTTCTGTGCATCAACACTACAATTTTTTCTATTCCAAATCCAATTAACCACGCTTTTAAAAGATAAAATTAAAAAAAAGAAACAGAGGAAAAAGGGAGTGGAAGTTGAATCAGTCAGCAAATGGACCTCTCTTATTATTTCTCACTCACTCACTCGCTGACCAAAGACCAGTCTCTGCTAAATCACTCGTTTTCTTCGGTCAATTTTCAAACTTCTCTCTCAAAACCCACAACTCAGCTGAGAGCTATCACTTGCTTTAAATACATCTCTTTCATCCTCTCTGCTTCCTCAGCACCATCTGCTTCGCTCTTTCTGTATCTACAAGCTCCATAGCTGCTCCTACCAACATTTCAGTTCAACCCATTTGTTTTAAACCCGCCTTCTTCCCCTTCCATGGTTGTAATTTCCCTTTCTTCTTCACCATTCTGCACTTTTCGGTCCCTCTGACTTCAGCTCTCTTACCTGTCTTGTGAACATCGTTTAGCTTAGCTTCCATTTGCTGCTGAGAGGTTAGGGACGATGGAGAGCTGGGAGCAGAAGACGCTGATAAACGAGCTGGCTCAAGGGTTGGAGCTGGCCAAACAGCTGCAAGGTCATCTGACTGCATCGTCTTCACCTGAAACCAAAGAATTCTTAGCACAGAGGATATTGACTTCATACAACAAAGCTCTGATGATTCTGAACTGGAACGGAGCAACGGGCCAGACCCCGACTGTGGGAGCAACAACTAATGTGGTTGAGTCTCCATTATCCATTAACGGGAATCCTTGGAGTGACAGCCTCGATGAGGTTCACTATGAACAGAGAGATGACACAAAGAAGAGGTGAGAATTGATCCTCACTTATGAGTTATGATTCCATTTCTATTTCCATTATATAGGGATGCTAATACTTGTTTGGGATACAGGAAGTTAATGCCCACTTGGAGTGATCAAGTGAAGATCAACTTTGAGAATGGATCCGAAGGACCCCATGAAGATGGCTACAGTTGGAGGAAATATGGGCAGAAAGACATTCTGGGAGCTATATATCCCAGGTAATAATAAGTCTATACCTTATGGTACACCCCATAAAAACAATAGGGTTAATTTTAGAAGTTCAAATAGGTGGAATGGTGGATGTAAAAGTTTAAAGCTAGGGATAGTTATGTACAAAAGACATATATTACACAATAGTTATCTACAATTAACCCAAAACAATAAGTACTTTTGGTTTGGTTCAAAATGATTCTCTTGAGGCCACACATAAGCAATTTCCCTTTATAAGAGAGAAATCTAACTGTATACTTGTCGCATGTGCAGAAGCTATTATAGATGTACCTTCAGAAGCAGTAGAAACTGCTGGGCTACAAAGCAAGTTCAGAGATCAGAAGACGACCCTTCTGTTTTTGACATCACATACAGAGGCAAGCACAGCTGCAACCATGTCAATCAACCCATTCCAGCACCGGCATCACCTGAGAAACAAAACAATCATCATAATAATCATCAGCTGCACCAATCACAGGAGGCTCTCTTTAACTTTCGGGCCAACCTGAGAGTCAACACTGAATTGGACAATAATGAAACTTGTTCTCCCTTCCCTTTCCCTTCAACATCATTTGGATGCATGAAGAGTGAAAATGACACCTTTTTTCCTTCAAAGGTCGATAACAGCCATCTCTTGGGTGGTTGTTCTTCACCGTTTTTCTCTCCCAGCACACCTGAAACAAACTACTTTTCGTTGCCACCATGCCACTTGGAATACTTTGGAGGGGTGCGATCTTCTGCATCTGATCTCACAGAGATAGTATCGACCAACACTTCAGCTGCAAACTCTCCAATTGTGAATTTGGACTTCACACTTGATCCGGTAGAGATTGATCCATATTTCCCATTTGACATCCCTGGATTTTTCTCTTAGAAGTGAAAACTGAATAAGATATATCACATTGAGGCCGCAATGTACTAGACTGATTAGGTGATCACAGCTTGTGATAAGATAAGAAGAATTCTTGTAACGTTCAATAAGATAAACAGTTTTTTGAAATTTCGGTTGTAGTTGCTTCAGTAGATAGAATAGTATCAGTTGAAACACATGGGGAAAGAAGATACCAGCCCTCAAGAGGGGATCTTAAGCCTGTGCAGAATGGGCAGCCACTCAAACATCACAGAGAGATTCAAACAAGAGAATTTGATATATTTAGAGCTCTTGAGCAGAAGAATTTGAAATATAATTCAAGAAAGTGTTAAGCAATGGACCTTAAAATGCATATGTATTTTTATATGGAAGTGAAACTGAATACACTTTGTTTGACCCAAGTATGATTTACCAACTTGAATAAGAAAATAGAGCAGTCAATCCAAATCATATACTTGAGTACATAGAAAGGTATATAAGATTAAATGCTGACATGATAAATAAGCAGCAACAAGTTTGAATATAGATAAACAATGTCATTAATTTTATATTCCAAATCCAAACCCATATTTCCTTCCAGGAGTTAAAACATCATGCTAGTGTATGGCCTACTAGGTAGGGAAAAAATGAAACAGGTAGAAAATGTGCTCGTGGTTGAGGCCGGAGGATGGTGATTCATTAGGAGGATGACACTAGCAAGATGACTGCAGATAAAGGTGATTCATTAGCATCGACCCCATCACGATAAATAAGTTGGTAAGAGTTAGAAGCGACTCAGCACCACCATGTAACCCGTCCACATTAGACAAAGAAGTACCATATTGCACCTTGGTTGTTTCAACCAAATGAACACGGATTCAGTTACCTAAGCATGTGTAAACCCGGTTAGTCTAAACCAAGATACATTTCACTAAGAGATTAGAAGTTACCAAAAATTCCAGCTGGAACTGCTCATGAGCATGGCCAGTGTAAAAAACAAAGACAATGTATCAGTAGAGTTGAAACAAAGCTGATGAGAATAAAAATCAACGGATTGTAGCATGAAAAAATGTGAACATATAATAACAGTCAGCTATTCTAAATTATACAGTTAAGATACAATTTTTTCCTTAATGCTTCCGGTAAAAATAACACAGAAGAGACACTTAGTCCGTAGCAATTAGCAAACTGAGCACAAAATTTTCTCCACCATGTAATGTTTAAATTGGCATAACTGAGAGAAACACAATTTCCATTTTCGCCTAATTCCAAATCACAGTATCTCTAAATACAGATTTAAAAGATGCAAAAAAATTTAATGCCCACTTCCTTAAGAAAGCGGAAAAGAGGTAAATTGGAAAGTTTACTGGTACCACCGACGAAGGCGAGCAAGAAGTAGAACCCGAAGAGGGTGAGCTTAGGAGCAGTCTTGGATTTGGTGATGAAGAACAAGAACCCAATGTAGGAAAATAGAGAAACTGCAAAGAGCTGAGAAGCTATGCTCTGAGAATCAATGGTGGGTGCCCATGGATCTACGGGCAGTAGAGACCCTCGCACGACCGTTCCTCTGCTCTGATAAAGTCTTCTCTTCCGGTCATGCCTCGAATCTCTAAAGCTTCTGCACGAAAATGTTCGGAAATTTTGCAAGGAGAGAGATGAAGAGCAGCCCAGAAAAGTAGTAGAGACGCTACAATTCAAAAATTTGCAGAGAGTTTGCAGACAAGTGATCGTCATCGTGAACACTGATGATTGATCCGCAAAGTGTCATTTAGAAGAAGGACCAGAATGGATGGTTAGTGTTGTATTTTATTAATGGAGACAGTTATATTTAGGGATGGCCAAGTTGGATCCCAAAACCGACTCAATCGTCGAAACCAGACTACCTGGAACCTCTGGGGCTAGGCCCAATGACTAGTGGGCCGGACAACAGACGAGAGTTTTGGCGATTCGAAAATTCCGGGCCAGCGTCGAGCCCAGATCAGTGGGTCACCAGATAAACTGTCCCACCCCGCTCAGGTCCATATAAATCATACATGTGACATGGGTCTGAGGCCCAAAGCCTTGAGGAGTGAGGAGGATGCTGGATCCAGTTGACATGCTCTCATCATCACCGTTCTTGTTGCCATCTGTTCTTCATCCAGCACAAGTACGTGTTAGAACTACTCTCCACAACTTTTCACGTACCGCATTGAGTGTAAAGAGACGCATTCAATGCAAAGGGAGTAGTAGGGTCTCGGAGTCTTAGAACTCAAAATCCCGCTCTTTTCTATTATGATAGCTACTAATTTCTTTTATGAATAAAAAACAGAACTCAAAAAGCAACTATCTTTTAAAAAAAAAAACTCTATTTTCTATCTTTATTTTTTTTAAAATCTCAAACTCTATGTTCTCTATCTCAAACGTTTGTAAGGCCAATCTTCTTGAGAGGTATCTCAACGACCTGAACCATGGGAACCATGTCGAGCTCATTCTACATACCAACTCCCAACTCTTTAGTTTTATATGTTTGTTCATGAACCATGTTCATGACTTCCAAGGCCATCAACAGAATTAGAGCAAAATTTTCACCTAAAGTTAAAGAATCTTCAAAGTAGCTTTTGACATGATTTTTGGCATAGTTAATGCTTAGTTGTTTCGTTTTTTTGTATGTATTTTGATAACTGCAAAGACCTTAATTTTCGAAAATCCCGGCTCTTTTCTATTATAATAACTACCAAATTATTTATGAACGAAAAATAGAAATCAAAAAGCAACCTCCTTTATCAAGGGTTGTGGGTGAAGTGACAGAGGCTTTATGTAACAAATATAAGGTCACTGGTTCCAATCCCCGTACCTGCGATATTACATTTCCCTTCTTTCTGATAAAAAAAAAAAAGCAACCTCCTTTCCAAAATCCCGACTCTTTTCTATTATGACAGCTACTAATCTCTTTTATGAATAAAAAAACAGAACTCGATGGGTTCATTACTCATTAGTAAAAGCAACTACGCAAATGTGTCAAGTTTTTAGACTGTAATTTTTACAAGGATAGGTTCATCATTTTCTAAGAAAGCAAACAACATAAAAGCAAGAAATCCAAATTTTAAACATCATTCCCCATTAATCTTTCCTGGTTACTAAACAAATTCTCTTCTCAACCTTGGAAAGTAAAGCGTTTTGGAGGATTACATCTCGGATACGACACCAACTTATCGTTCTCGAAGGACTTATCTCTTGAGATAATACCGATCGATCTTAAAACATTTTTATGACCAATCTTCCTGAGAGGTATCTGGACAAGCTGAATCAATGGAACCACTTCAAGCTTTTCCTCATGGCATCTTCCAACTTTATAGTCGTATACTCTTTTTCACGAACTATGTTCATTTCTCTGAGCGCTGCGGATAGGATCAGGGAAAACTTCTCGCCCAAGGCCAGAGCATCTTCAAAATACCTTTAACACGATTTATGACTGTATTGGCCGTGTTTCTTGTATTCTCCTTCCCATAGAGTCTTGTTCTTAGTGTCTTGCAGCTGCTTGAGCAAGATTTCATGTTCCTCCTCCGTGAGTTTCTTGGTCTCCTTTTCAAGCATCTTCTTCCTTCAGAGAGATAGCCACATCTTCCTCATGGGGTCTTCAACTGCCTCTAGAATCAAATCCAAATTAACCTTAACACATCAATATTATCACTCTAACTATTTCTAAAATCAAAATAGAAAGAGGAAACTGTGAAAACGTTCGATTTCTTTTTGCAACATCTATGTTTTCTGTTAAATGGGTATGTTTATTGACCCTTTTAACCCTCACTAACTAATGTTATCTTCTCACACACAATTCCCCAAATTGTTATATATCTGTGGACGAATTGAACTTCTCTCTTGCAATGCAGAATCGCCCTCTAGATCCCATCATTCTGTTAGGTCAGGGAATCGTCCCTCCTCGCAGAGAAAATTTGCTCTTCCCAAGATTCTTAGACACTGCACCAATCCTAGAATGAGCACTTCCCCGCTTCTCCATCCTCGGCGAAGCCACATGAGTGGAATAGAACATCCTACTCTTCTCCACATTATTTTTCGGGGATTTGACGTACATAGGATTTATTTGCTTCAAATATATATGAATCGTGTCCTTCGAGAACCGCTTCGAAACGGAAGAATCAAATAGCGCCAACTCTTTCCCGAAGCTCCATTTCTTCTTCGAGTTGCTCCGTTGACGCTGTTTACCCTGGTCAGCGAGAACAGAGTGTCTCTATCCCTCTTGTCTCCGGCTCCTCTGTTTTTGTAGATTTCTTGAAAGGTCGAAACTTAGGAGACAATTTGACAAAAGAAATGGGAGATGGAGGCTTCGAGGAGGAAGAAGAACCGATGGCTCAATTGGGATGATTTTTATTTTCGAAAAGACATCAAGGGTCGATTGTTGTTGATCCGCGACAAGGTTGCTCTTTCTCCATCTCTCCGCCAGCGTCAAAAATAGATAGCTCCAAATCGAAGAATGAGTCTTCTTCCTCCTCATCCACTTCGATTCGATTATGGGACTCGACACTCCATTGGTGACGGTTATGCTACTGGGTACTTGAGAAAATTGAGAGATTCAATGGCTGAGCTTGAGAGCAGAAGCAGCGAAAATAGATATGGATGTGTCTAATTTCAGAGGCCTTGAAGAGGTTTTTTATACACGGGTTAAGAGAGAGACCGAAGGAATTGGTAGATGATGGTTTTTTTTTTTTTTCCAAATGGTTTTGGGTGTGAGAAGATAATATTAATGAGGGTTAAAAGGGTCAATTAACATACAAATTTAACAGATTACGTGAGAAAGGATGGATGTTGCAAAAAATTTATAATTTAGGATATGATTTTGGCACACTTAAAAAAGAGGGGAAGATTACGCAAACAAAGGTAAGATGAGAGGAAGTTTATTCAATTTCATAATAAAAACAAGTACGTATACGTAATATTAACCCTTATTACTTACACTCTCATTACTTACAAGTACGTGTACGTATACGTAAATAGAAGCAAGTACATGTACGTATAAGTGAACAAATATACTTATTACTTACACTCTCATTAAACGTGTAAGGCTGTGTGGGATGAATAGAAACCATCAACTCTTCTAATACTCTCCCCCTCAACATTTAAAATCTAGGGCCACAGCCCATGTATTGTAAACAGGTTTTGAAGGTTAGTCTTGCAAAAAAGGGCCCATAGCAGAAATTTAGTTGCCAGGAATATGGGCCGACCAATGAACAAAAAAACCCTACAGAATTCAAGGCAAAATACAAGTCCTATTCCTCCTCCGTGAGTTTCTCGGTGTCCTTCTTACTCAACTTCTTCTTCCTTAGGAGAGATAGCCACATCTTCCTCATGCGGTCTTCAACTATAGAATCAAATCCATAAAAGCAATAAGGGACTTCAATAGATTTTTTTCTCT
>JAYMSW010001795.1:0-15318 GCA_036897725.1 Erodium texanum | reverse complement strand
ATTTGTCTCCTTCTAGAGCTCTACATAAAATACATACATCTATATTAGTTTTAGACACTTTGTTATTATCTCCAATTCTCCCATGACATTGACATAAATCGATATCAATAAAAAAAATGATAATGATGAACTAAAGAACAAATCCAATGAAATTAAAACTGGAAAGTAAAGCTAAACGAATGGAACAGAAGCTAAAATCTAAAACTATAGTCAAGAAATGCAAAACAACCCACTACTTATTTGTATTTTTATTGTCCTTAATCGTGTGAAGTCATTACATGTTCCAATGACAAATTCAAGCCCTAATTATCATCGATTATTAATTTATATGCGTCCCATTTATAGGCGGCAGTTGTCTTATTCTTTGGGGAAATTAATATTACTAATTTATTACATTTTTAAAAAATTTCAAATCATGTGGGTTTCTAGTTTATTTCTTTTATTGATTATTTTTTTCAAGTTTAAGAAATGGACAAAGTTAAGGTAGTAGTATTTGTTTCGAGGGTAGTGGTAAAAATTAGGATATTTAACTTTGGGCAAAAGCATCTTCGTGAGGGCATGAGCAAAAAATTGTTTTTTTTTGTTGTTGTAAATAGTAGCTTTCTTCTTTTATAATGATAAGAAAGTGCCATGAATTTCTTTTTTTGCTACACTTTATATTAGAATAACGATTTTGTTTTCATAAACACTGACCTATATGCAAGAGTTTAATCAAGTACACTTTGGATGTCATTACAATAAGGTGACACATTTGGGAACATAATTGATTATTTGTTGCAAGAAAAAAACATGTATGGGACCTCACAGGAAGTTGCTAGATGGAACAAAAATTGACAGAAATGGTCTGTTTTTATGATATTCTTTCTGAAATTTCCAGGAAATTTGAGAAACTTTGTTCTCAACGAAAAAGTTAAAATAGTTCATCTTCTTAAGAGGGTCAAGAAAAAGGGTTGAGTCCAAGCAAAACTAAATGATCTGCCTCAAGAAACTGTATGTGGGTTCAGTCTCATACAATGTATGAACAATGTGAGCACAAGTAGCAAGAGTTTTGTCCAACAAAAAGACTGCATAGACAAGCAAGCAAGTAATAATGATATGTCCATCAGAGTTTAGCCATTGGTTATGAGTTCAAATCTCCTATAACATTGTTTAGGCGATACTTCTTTTTTTTATCATCAAGAAAACAGAAAATCTTAATATAGTTTAAATTAACTCTTATCAAACTCTAACTTTACACAAGCAACTCCACCAGGTTGTTTGAGTGATGTTGAGTGCTAGAGTTTTCTTATCCATGTGACTTGTTTGACTTAGACAGGTTTCCATATAAGGGAAACCTTTCAAGTGTATGAGAAATGTTAAGGCAGAGACTATTGTTCACTAGACTACAGTGTGGGCCTGGTGTCTAGGCCCACTGTCACCAAAATAGTATTTCAAAGGCCCACTCAGGGACATGACATGAACAATTTCATTCAGACAGACTCAACCTTCAGCAAGTCAAAAACTGTACCAAAGAACTAGTTTAATCCAAAACACCATCTGCAAGATGGTCCAAATTACAGGTAAAAGAGTATGTAATGTGATATGAGAAGAAATGGTTCTGTACAAGAAGAACTAAAGGTATAATGGTATAAATCAAAATTAGTACCTATTAATGAGGCACCTCCCTTGTTCAGCATGGTTATAGTTGGGCAGCACAGCACTAAACCAGATCAACCATACTTGAATTCAAGCTGCACCCATGGAGCTCTTCCACACCCCTTTCTTCTCCTTTTTCTTCCTTCATGCCCACAGTTTCATCACTGCCATTGTGTGAAGTTACTCTGATTCGTGTGCGTGCTCTTCGCGAAGGATTTGAGAACAGATTGTCCTGCAACTGAGCTTCTGATCTGTTCGGCCTCTTTGTCATGTTCACGAACCCATTTGCAAGCGCTTCCAATGCTTTGGTGGTTAAAGGCCTGTTTCTTGTGCTCTGCCTCCTAGGATTCATATCAACAAGCTGGTCTGTGTTGGAGACAAAACATGATTCATCTGCATTTATACTTTCATGGTTGTTCTCCACCGCCATAGTCAATGACTCACTGCTTTTAGATTCTGGCGGAAACTCAAACTGGGGTAGATTCAGGTCAAACAATGGTTCAAATTGAGGTTTCTCACTAATCTCAACAGACATGTCCATGAAACGAGGTTCTCCGCCACTTTCTTCTCTCATAGGGCCTTCAGCTGAACAACTAACTGGTAGTAACTTCTCTGGGGGGGGATCTTGAGAAAGCCCGTTATTACTTGCATCTAGTAACTTTAATCCACAACAAGTCTCCGGCTCTTTTGGCTCGCCTTCTGAGAAAATCTTAGCGACGCGCCTTGTCTCTGCCTTAACACAAGCAGTTAATAATCTCCTTCGTTTAGCCGGAAGAGCTACAGAACTTGAATCACCAGAATTCTTTCTCCTGCTGAACTTGTATTTTATACTGGCCTTTGGCACCTTTTCACAAATCTCTGCATTTTGACTTGAATCACTGCCATCAGATATACTCTTACAGTGATCATCATTGTCCAAGATTTTCTTGCAAATCACCATTATGTCAGCTGTAGCCGAATCACGCTTATCCATTGAATCCTCCGAGGAGTTCCCTAAATCTTCTCCCTGACAAGTTAAATCCACTGGTAAATATCTCAGTTCCCTAAATTTTTCTCCACGAACCACACTGGTATCAACAACTGTGAACTTATGGGATAACGCATCTTTTATGTTCATTTTAGCAGCTTCCGGCTCATTCTTATCCGCAATTTTTCCTCTTTGAAGACTTGCTAACCCACACATCGGCAAATATCTCAGTACCCCTAACTTAGGTGTTTTTCCTCCAACAGTGAACTTCATTTGATGGCCTTTCCCTTGCTTGGAAATCAAAGTTTTTTCTTCAGCATTTGATGGCCTTCCAGAAGCATCAAGATCACTCCCATCCTCTGAGTCCTCAGAGCAAGTTCCTTCATTTTTGGATGCCCTTTTAAATTCAAGAGGTAAAGGTCTCAATTCTCTGATCTTCAATGTTTGCCCTTCTTTTCTAGAAGCTGAACTGGTATCAACAACTGTGAACTTCATATTGTTCACATTGCATGTAGAAACCTGAGGTTTAAGATAACGATGGCGTTGATCATCCGACAGATCATCTGTGAACTTCATATTTTCTCCTTCACCAACTTTAGTTTCCTCAGTTTCAAGCTCAAGAAGCTCAGGTTCAGACCCTACTTTGCTCAAAACATCAGTAACCGAGTCAAAGTAGTGAACTCCTTTCAAAAGCTTCCTTCTTGAGAACTTGTGAACACCAGGGATGAGAAAGACCAAAAGACCCTTGGAGGTGGCACAACCCTGGTTCTTGGGTTGCTCAGAATGCCACCCTCTAGCTAGCAAACGAGGCCACACGGCTTCCCAGAAAATATCATTACACCGAGCTTTGCCTAACCTGTAGCCACCGGTTAATAACTTGATAATGTCACTGGGTGTGAGAGAGGAGCAGGCTTGGCCAGTTGGTATTTTGGGACAAAGAGGAAAGTGTTGCTTGGTCTTTACAGAGTCTATGGCAAGGCCTGTGAGGTCTTCCTTTCCCTTACCAATCCGAACAGCCTCTACAAGAACATTAACGCCAACAGTAGATTTTAAGAAGGAAATGTATGCATCTAATGACGTTTTACCCTCTGCAAATGCCTTAGAGACCTGATGACAAAACATTGGCAAAATAAGAAGTTGAAGACAAGGAAGTATAATAGAGATAGATACACTTACGAACAATAACTGTCAAATAATTGCACAATGTATTATGGAATGATTTATGCTTGATATAGCCTTAAATTTGAAGACATTTTTTTTAATGTTTTTCACCAGTCCTTAAAGATCTATACATCACCACTATCATAATGTAAGTCTCTTGCACACTTTGTTTAGATCTCAATGCAAGTAGAGATCTTTGACTACAAGATCAAAATAATTATCATAAGAGTATGCATTATCAAATGGCTTCAATGACCTCCTCTCCCACAGCTTGTTTTCTCTTGAAACAAATGGAAACTTGAAGCAGAAAGCTTTGGCAAAATGAAACCAAAAGTGCAATTCTTTATTCACGAATAGCTAGTATATGAGTCCTTCACCCCCACAAAAATATTAAGTAGTAAATGTATACAATATCATCAATGAAACAATTTTATACTTCCACAAGAGTTAACCCTACAGAGGAAGATAAAGAAAACTGAGATTTACAAAGGCTACATGAAGATTAAAGTCTGTATTGGTGAAACGAAATGAGCCGGAAATACTAGAACATGTATTCAGCTTTAAGTGAAAGCAAAGACCTGGAATTTTAACTGTTGAGAAGAGATGGTAGCCAATTAAGCATGTAAATTTCAACTTTGTCACTTACAAAAGATAACATAAGCATGTAAGAGAATTACATTACCTCCACCAAATTCTTTTGGGAATCCTCTGGTACATGGGGAAGCAAACGAGATATGAGCTCCTGTTGCCTCCATCCTGTGAAAATTTTCTGCCCAATTACACATTTTCTCCTTCTTGTACTCCGGGAACCTGACCATCTCCGGTATCCATCAGACTTATAAAACTTCCCATAGTAGAATGACAGTATCTCCCCCATTTCTTTCTTCTCCATGAACTTCATTACCCGAACAAAGTTTTTCCCATATATGTATAAACCAAGAAGAAAACTCCTCTCATCAGCATCACTCCAAGCCTCACAAACTGATCCAGGAAGTGGACAACAACTCGTGGGCTCAAGGCTTAATGGTGTTGATTTTTTGTCATGCTCCAAACTAATGGTAAGGGGTTCAGCTTTGAGTTTTGAACTGTTCCTCTTCAGATTGATAACAAGACCTCCTTTGCTGTTTTTGGATCCAACACTACTTAATCCTCGCCTTTCATCTTCACTGTCTTTCACTTCATCCAATGCCCACGCAATTGGGATGGGTAAACCAATAAGAAACATATGGGAAGCATCAGACTCGGCTCCTGAGTCAAAAGGGTTTGTTAGGAGCTGAAGGCGCTCAGCTTCTGTCATCATGGGTGTAATTTCAACTTGATACTGGTTTCCTACTCGGGGTTTTGTCTGTGGCTTCCCACATATATCACTTATCTTGGCTGAACCTAAGGAATCCAACTGCTTCAAAGAAGGTTCAGGGACGGAATTACCATCATGGTCAAGCTTGTCTGCCTCCATCTGTGTCAGAAGATAGACCAAGAAACATGATGATACGAAGTTCATAATTACGAGACATATAAGGAGTAGAACTGATAATTAACACATGACTGAACAAGGACTTTAGTGAGTTTAAAAGTTCATAACTCTTTGAATGCTCCCTGAATCTGTGAGAACTGTCATATATGAAGCATGAAGGAGATATAACGTTTCAAATGCCCATGTATCTGTATCTGATTCTCCTCTCCCACATATCAATCTCACTCCAAAACTAAGGCTTCTTTCATTTTTCCCTTTCCATTAAGTTAAGATTTGTTAAGTGCCTAATAACATCGTTCTCAGATTGAAAGAACCACTCATGGTATAAGAACATTTCCCAGTGTAGATACATGAAGATGATTCAGATACCAATCTGTGTGTGCATACAAAGAGAAAGGGAAGATGCAACACAAAACCTTTTCTTTGAACTCAAAACCCTTATCATTAGATTTATCACTGTATTATATATCGAGGCTAGCAGAACCGAAACAAAAGAGAATGCCAAAGGCATTCGAGCAATAGAGAGAATCGATTGAATAAAAAAAAGGATTACATATCAAAGAAAGATTCAAATCCAGAAAAGAAAAACCTAAGCAAACCAAATCTCCTTGCCCCCTTTAATAAGGGGGCATACTGATCAACAACCACCAACCCTAAGCAAACTTCAACATACCAATCCCAAAAACATACACCCATGTATAAAAATTCAACCTTTCCTTTTGTTCTGGACACCATTCTCGATCTATCAACAGGATTGTGGTTAACATACATACACAGCGTGATTACTTAATAGATCCCAGAAACCAAACACCAACAAGAAAAATACCCTTTTCCCTGACAACACAATCCAAGCAAGTAGAGACATTGAAAGGGTCACAAACCCAGAACAAGATTACCAACCCCAAACCAGTACTCACAAGAGATACAGCACCAGAAGCAATCAACCATGTTCAAAACCCAGAACACACAAGAAACCCTTACACCAAATCAACAAAGAAACCCAAAAAGAAAGCACATTGGAAACAAAGATTGAGAGCACCCCCACGATCCCAACACAACAAAACAAACAACAAAATCTGAAATAACCCCCAAGTCCACACAAGAATCGGCACATGATCCCGCAAGAAATTAACTCAATGCGCAAAAATAAGAGCAATGAGACCAAGAAGGAACATGGGTGAGGCGCAGATTCAGCAATGGGCATACCGGGCCGGAAGAGCTAGAAACGTGAAAGACCCATATGTGAAATGGGTTTGTCATGTCAAGGCTTATAGGGTGATTTCGCGCTTACAATAGTGAAGCAGTCGCTACTTGAAAGGCATCAAAAGCACGAAGAAGAAACAGTTGGGAAGAAGATAGAGGAAGTGGATACCTGGTTCCGAGTGAGGCCACAGCTTTCAAGACCGAATTCGCGGGACAAAGAGTGACAGACACAAAGGAACTGAAGAAAATAAATACTAAAACCAATTAGTTTTCCCCTGTAGAAGAAAAGAAAGAGGTGAGGAAAAGAAATATATACTCATATTTTCTTTGGGTTTGAGTCTTTTTTTTTTTTGTACCCTTCGTTATTTTATTCATTTATTTTTTTTATAGGAAAAACTTCGTAAAATAACGATATAATAACGAACATTATAACAATATGATCGTTATTTTATTTTTATATTAAATCAGTTTTGTGTACTATTTTTAAAGTTTACTCTCATTTTATGAAATTTTTTCTTTCTTATATCATATGGCCCAAAACAGTTATATATGTTTTTGATTGAATTTGTAAAGTCGAAGTTCATATATAGATGATTCTTTATATATTCATGAGTAATAGAACAAGTCAGGCAAAAAAGTATATTCATAACAAAACTTCAGTTGAGTTTGAATCAAGATCAGTTGGACAACAAATCTACACATACATAGCTTTAAGAGTAAATAAACGGTTTAGACGATCAAGTTGTTTTTTTGGGAAAAAAAAAAAACAGATACTAACATTAATAATTTATTGAGTTTTTTTTAGGGTGTTTATAGGCCAGTTCTTTAGTCTGGTCCAGATTTTATTGGCTGGAATTTTTTTAACATGTGATTATATGTATTCTAATATTTTTCGATGGTTTGTAACCAACAATTCCAGGCTTATAATCCCTTTGAGAGGTTGTGAGTTAAAATTTTAATAGATTAAATGGAGTATAAATATTGGTAGATTTAGGTATATTGAATTTTCAAAAAAGAAAAGAAAAAAGAAGAGTATTTTCAACTCTTCAACCATATAACGTCCCTTGAAAAGCTATTCCGAGAGTTTAAATTCATAAATTATTACTAGTGATATTCAAATCTTATCCATAGGCTAAGAGAAAATTCTTCAAATAATAGCTTGATTTTTCCAAAGAAGAAACAAAATGCTACGATTGATTCATTTATCATTGACAAAAACATTGTTATATAGTTTGATTTGAATAACTTTTTTTTTTTTCTGTAAATCATTATGTTTTTATATAGTCCTGGTAATGAAAAATAAATATTTTTATGAAAGGTCTAGTCTGGTTTAAAACAACGCATTGTAAGAATTTTGTTCCCATCATGTCTAGATTTTGAAGATTATTGTTTTGATCGTTTCAAAAGTGGTCATGTATGTCTCTTTTTTCCTGATATATAATATATGTGACAATTTTTTCAAAAAAATATTATAAAATTATAATATAATTAAATAACTCGTTATCACATTTTTTTATCCAATAAACAGCCTTTAAAAATTTAAAATAATATAAAATGGTCAATAGATTTTTACCCTACTATTTTTCAAATGTACAGTATGTTGTGCCCATGGTTATGATAATTGCATACACAATAATAATAAAAATGAAAGGATTGATTGAATGGGACGTTTGGGATACAAGATTGAGCTTTTTTTTTATGTACTTTAAGCTAATCCTTTGACACATAAGCTTTTGGATTTCTTCATGATCACCTTGTAAAAAGGATCTTAACAACTTAATCATCAAAAATTGTAATATGAATATGAGAAATTTAACACTCAACACCTATGTTAAAGTATGGTTTAAACATTATAGAATTGAACCAGTTAATACTTATATTCCTGCCAATTTTTTTTTTTTTTTTTGACTTTTCAAGTTGTTACTTATAGATAGGGACGCGCATTTTATGTTTTTTTTCCCACCTTATCCCCTTTCAGCCCAGCCCACTTAATATGGCCCGTGTCCAGCCCAACAACTATTTGTGTATCTCTTGGTAATGTTAACCGAAAGTTTGTCACGTTAAATTTCTGACCAATGCAATGAACAATTATGAAAACGTGAACAAACGAAAGCAAAACATACTTAGAAGCCGGGGTGTTCGTGGACGGATGATCTGTCAACAGAAGTATATTTTTATTTGTCTCAACCGATGTGGATTAGTATTTTTTGGATCTAGAAATTGTTTGCGAATGAATATCATTTGGCGGATTTGATCCGCATAGATTGCGGGCGTTTTGAATTCAATCCTCATCATCTATGATTTAATAAAAATCCACTCTCATATGGTTAGATTAAAGATGAAAAAGATGATATATATATATATATGGTTATATTCATAACATTCGGATACACTTTATTAAACTAAACTCTACATATGCTATATTATTAGTAATACGTTATTATGTTTGAGGGAGTTGAGCTAAAACTTACAAAAATAATGAGACTATTTATATATTGTGGACGGATCGGGTCATTCGCGGATTAAAGTCTCCCGATCCGCAATTCACCCACGACTTTACAGATTCAAATTATTTGATCGACGATCCAATTCGCTGTTCGCAGATTGCACGCTCTTAAATAACGTATTAGGCGGATTTACAAATGAATCGAATCCGTGAATAATTTTGAACAACCTATTTAGAAGAGACCTTATTCCAAATTCTTCACATATAGGCTTAAGAAGTCATTTTATTATTATTTTTTTTTTGAAAAGAAATTGTTGTAATATTATATTTCAACGTAATGGCATACATAACAACTGATGAAACGACTATGGCACTAGCCCTCACAAACCCTAGACTTGGTGGGAATAAAAATCCTGCAGTTAGCTTCTCACTGAGCATAGCTCGCATACCGCTTACAACCAGACTAGACATAACTCAGAAGACCTAAAACGCAATAGATATGCATCTAAGCCAGACTAAATCTGACACTAAGCCAACTTAGTTCTGACACCAAAAACCAGAGTAAGGCTGGCACCAAAACCAGACTAACGCTGACACCTTATTAACTAAAATACAAGAAGAAGAAGAAGAAAAAATAGCTAACCCATGACCCGAATAAGGATTGCCTCATGACAAATCTTCACATTCGACTGAACAACGGGCAGATCCAGTAGAGGAGCCCTAACAAGGACCAAATTCAGCATCAACAAGAAGGAGAGGAACTGGAGACGGGCAGATCCGGTAGAGGAGCCCCAACAAGAACCAGATTCAGCAGCAACAAGAAGGAAAGGAACCAGAGAGGGGGAGAACATGCTTTGAAGAGCACTCATCCTCTTTTTAAAATTTTGACGGCACAAAAACTCTAACAGAAGAAAAGATTTTTATTTTTTATGTTGTATTTTTATTTTTTGATCTAAGAAGTCATTTTATGAAGGGAAAGAACACACAATATATAAATAACACATAGAACCAATAATAGAACTACTACAGTAATCTATATTATTAGCCTATTTATGGCCAACACAACTTCCACGGACAAATCTGTTATATTAAATCAAGGTTTTGGCATAGAATAAGTGGATAGGATATATAGTTATAGTCGGTTGGACCTTGCGTATACAATAATAAATGTTATTACAACAACAAAAAATTCTATTATAAATGGGATGAAATGATCAGGACATAAGAAAAGTTTGATGATAAATAAATATAATTGTTTCGAGCAAAGTTAATTCTAGATACATCTTAATGAACATCAAGATTCGCAGCTGAATATATAGGGGCGCGGTTTTGGAGGGGAACCATAAGTGCTTTCTAGTTGTAAATTAATTATTGTTTATTCTACAAAACAATAGTTCTATAATCATGACTTCAAGCTCAAACTAGAAACAATGCTTTCTATTTTGAGCTCATCATGGAACAACAATATTAATGTTGATTTATTGTTAATGTTCTTTAATCTCTTACTATTTAATGATTTGATTGGAATGTTATTAAACTAGTCATGGCCGACCCATTTGAAAATTTTATATGTATATACGATACATCAAAGTACGTTACATGTGTGATCGCATGATATATACACACATCTATATAAAAATAATTATATTACAGACTGAACCGAACGAAAATTAATTTGACGAATTAAAAGAAACAGATCATCAAGGTGAAAGAAATGGGTGATGAAGAGCAAGATTGTTTGCTACCCATAGCCAACGTGGGACGAATCATGAAGAAGATCATGCCTCCATCAACAAAGATCTCCAAAGAATCGAAGCAAAGAATCCAAGAATGTGCCACAGAGTTCATCATCTTCGTGACATCGGAAGCATCTCAGGTATGTCGTGAGGAGAATCGAAAAACCCTAAACGGAGCTGACATATGTTATGATCTTGGAGCTCTAGGGCTCGATAACTATGCCAGTGTTACCAACCCATCAACAAATCATATTCTTGCTCGTTGTTTTTTTTTTGACGGGAAAGAAGGGGTAAGCTTTTTAACGTGCCAGGAGTTACGGGGAAGGGAATTCGAAACCTAAGGAAACAAGAACAAGATACAAAAAGACGGGGCTCAGTATAGAAAGATAAAAAAGAGAAATGGGTTATACAAGAACTAGACTAAAGATAAGTCAAAGATCTAAGGACTATAAACCAGACGGAGTTAATATTGAGAGCGAAGCCTTTAATCAATAACTGATACCCAATAGAGTTGAGTCACAATGTCAAAATGAGAAATCCTTATATTGTTCAACCTCTCAAACGTTTCAATACCTAAATCACTGACAATATAAATACTGATAGAAAAGTTATTATATTTACTATAGGATTCAAAATTCTCTTGCTGAATCTGGTTTTCTTCTGACCAATTGCAAATATGTGTTTCTGGACAAAATATATATATATATATCCATAAGACAAGTTACAAGTTTGGGGTAAGCTTAGCCATAGAAATGGGCTGGGACCACTCAGTGTCTTTTGGGACTTTACATGAGCCGATCACATCTCAAGAATGTTAAAAATAGTTAATAAATGCAAATGGATTAGGAAATCTTTCCATAAAAAGAAGATTGCACTCGGGAATGCGTAATATAAAATTACAAATCTCAGTTAGGGTTTCTATATCCAGCTGAGGACCACTACTTAACTATTGTCCCTCAAAAGCTACAAATTAAGTAGTAAATGATCACAAATTTATCTTAAAAATAAATATGATGTTTTGTTGGTAAATGATCTAAAATTAGCATCTAGCTAGAATGAGGTGATATCTATAGCTCTGAACTTCATGGCTGAGATGAGAACGAAATTCTGATACAAGAAATTCTTTAATATTGTAATTCTATATACATAAACTAATATATATACACACATACTAAGATTCAAGTGCAAATCGTCTTTGTGGTGCAACTACAAATCATTGTTATCAACGGAACTTATAGTAATAACCCCGTTTTGAAACATGTATATTGAAATCTATGATACATTAGGTTGAAATTTGTCGAAAGCAATAACATGTATAAAAATGAATAGGTTCTAATACAATATACAATAAATTCAAATATAAAACAGGTTCCTACTATTTGTATAGTTTACATTATAATAAGTATTTACACATGAGCTATCCCCTATATTGTATTTGTACAACTGTAGAACATCGGGTTATGACATTATTGACTATATAGAGGTATTGGGAAGACGGCGTCGAATTACAACTAAAAGAACATAATGTAGAATTTTTTATCGTTAATTCATTGGTTAGGATCTATATTGTCATCAAGTTTAAAATTTTGATATCATCAAGAAAGAAGAAAAAAAAAACTTTAATTAAACTAATTAATGTTTTCTTGATCAAACTATCAACTAGTTAGTGATAAAGATTATTATAAATCAGTTCAAGGGTAATTATTATTCCTCCATTTCTCATTTAATCGTAGTTTTTTTTTTCATTTAGATGCTGAGTTTCTATTTCAAACAGGAAAGAAAATGAAGTTCAACAATAACTAAAAATAAATAAATTAAACGGTACAAATTAAATTCATTAGTTTCTTTCCTGAAATCTATAAACAATAATTTACTTCTCAAAAGGGAAAAGAAAACAAAGGGTGAAACATCAAATTTAGGCGGGAAAAGATAAAACGGTGCGTTTTATGGTTCCCAACACTCAGTGCCTATATATAAAATCTCCTTACCAGAACCAGGCACTTTCGATCCATTTCAAGCGAGAGAGAGGATCTAACACTAACAGAGAGCTAGAGAGGATCACACAAAGAGAAAGGTGAGCCCTAGAACCCTTATTCTCGGTTCCTTTCCTCGTTTCTTCGATTCTGTGCTGTTTTTTCTAAATCCTTTTCTTGCAATGGTGCTTCAAAATTCTTCGCTACAATGCCACTCTTGGGCGAGTCATCGCTACGAGGTTGGGTTTTGTATTCATTTCGATTATAGTTATTTACTGCCCAAATTAGTTGCAGAGAACCAAGAAATGGAGATTATAGCACCTGAATGAGCATTCTGTGATGTATGGATTAAGATACTTTGCTGTTTTATTTCCAAGTTTGCTTTGATTGTGTTTTAGGGCGTTTTGGAGATCGAATTTGTAATAGGTTAAAATGGAGAAGATAGAGACCCTGGAGGAGGGGTTGGGTATGTTTGACGACATATTAGTGAAGGCACTTTGCATGTTTACATGGTGCTCGCCCGGGTCAGTTGTTCGCTGAAGATGATTATGTCAAGTTTTATCAGTATCCTCAGATCAATTATAATTTGATTGCTTAGTTCCTTGTCCCTGTTCTATTGTTGCAATGTTGCCCAAGAAATAAATAAATAATGGGTTATTGAACACGTAAACAGGAATGGGTTTTAGTTCGAAATTTATTACATGAATGCTGAGAGTAATAAAAAGCATTGACTCCTTTTTCTACAATTGCCATGGCTGATTATGTATCCAAGTCACTTTTTGACCGCCCTGATTAAGTATTTCATATTAGTTCTTAATGTTACCTTCTTGGTTCTTCCTTGTTAAATAACATTTATGCAGGGCTTAACCTTAACTGGATCCTAAGATGGAAGTGGTAAGTGTTGACTAGTAGTGCCTTGAGGAAACTGAAGCTTCATGATGCCTCTATGATGACCCGAGATTAACTTGGTGCGTGAGGTCAGGAATTGACATCGGTGAATCCTGATCTAAACCAAATTTATCATACATTGATTGGTACATGTCTAAGTTTCAGTGAACTACACAAGTACAAACTTCCGTTAAAGCTGCTTCAATTAGACCTCTCAGTCCTATTCCACTGGTGTAAATTCTGTTATATGGTTTCTTTTGCTTCTCTATATAATCATACAGTCCCTTTTGCTTCCAGATATTGCCATCTATAGTAAACAAGGAAGATGACTATCTTTTAGTAGAAGTACTGCATATGTGGGTGAAGTGGCAGGCAATGGCCAAATTTTTTTCAAGGTTCCTTGTACATCTTCCTGGTCATATTCACGGTGAACATAATCGTGTACCACTTGCTGAAGCCTGAATTAAGTTCCATGGTTTGGTGAGAGCATTCTGATGTTTTTGAAGTGCTTTTGTTTTTTTCTTAGTTGTTGGTGGTTTAAAGTAAATCATATAGACCCCCTTTTCAGGTTTGCCTCCAGTTTTTCAACAAATGTTGTTTGTGATGCTATAATTTCTCTGGTATGTGTGATGATGTGTTATAATGTTGTGTGTGTGTATACATCTGATTTTCCATGGTCATGGTAGATTTGACATCCTTGTATACAAATCAATAATGAATGCAATGGGACATTTACGGTTGGTTGAACCATACTAAAGATTTTTGTAGCATTCTCTGTGGAAATGGGAGGGGAAGACACAACAGCTTTTAGTACGATTTGTTTGAACAAGTCCGGTTTGATGATGCAAAAAAATATTACTCACATATGGCTTCGGATTTGGTTCGATCTGATTCAGAATACTTTAGAAAAGTTGCTTCTGCCCCTATATGTTGTCATCAGGCTGAACAAATCATATGTCCAAATGATACGAGTTTGCTCAAATGTTTCAGGTTCTCAAGTTACTGACTACAGACTACAGAGAAAAGGAGAGGGATGGGTTTTTTGAAAGAAGCTTCACTTCAGAAGTTAACAAAGGTTTTTTGTTTGTATAAATAACTTCTTTTCTTCCTGAAAATGGCTCATTTCTGTAGCAATTTGAAAGGCGAAAAAACCCGACTGAAGCTATCTTGTTGATGTTTCTAATTGTTCATTTCATAGTTGATTTGTTTACGTTTTCATCTTTCTATTATATATGTTTTACAAAATTAAAAATACGAGACATCTCGGACAACTTGAGTTTCGCTAACAAAATGTCATGATTATATTGGTCATAGTTAACATAATAACACAGTTTAGGAACATAACAGATATCTAATGTATTTTTTCTATTGATCCAAGCCAACTTGTTTTGTACTTCAATTCATATTTTGTAATTCCTCTTGTATTTGAAGTGTTCTGGGTATATGGGTTCTAGAGGCTTCTTTGTGCTTCCAATGAGGTGCCATTGTGCATAATAACTTCTAGTCTGAGTTCATAAATTTGATTGCTTGCTGCAGTAACCTTAAAAACTAGAACATTCGTATTTCTGGCCTCTTGGTTTTTTCCTTGCAGCTTGTGAGTGGATGAAACAGCAATAGAAATCATTGAGAAGGACATGTCTAAAGGCCTGGACACAGCATACTTAAAGGTGATATTCAATTCCTTGCAGAAAGAAAAAGGTTTTTTTTTTTGGATTAACATACAATTAAGCAGCTTTCTGTTTGAGTATTCATTTTAGTTATTTGAGAGAGAGATAAATCTTAGCAGCCGCTTGTTGGGGAGGGGGAAGAGGCTGGGCTACCCCTCGCCTGCGATG
>JAYMSW010001794.1:0-15320 GCA_036897725.1 Erodium texanum | reverse complement strand
TTCGACTCTTCTTCAGTCTGTAGAAGAGAAGCTAAACCTAAGGGGTGAAGAATGCTATAGTGTGGGCGGGTGCACAATTAAGTCTGTATCAAAACGGCGACGTTCAGGTTCTAGTAATTTTTCCCCATAACATTTTTTAGCAAAAGAAATATGTCAAAATTTTTGACTTGACCCTAATGCTCTGTTTTAATTTAAGGAAAAAAATGAGATTTTTTTTTCAGTGAATAATACCGATTTAATTAAAACAATTTATTCAAGTTTAGGATTACACTAGAAGTAAATATTCTTTTTGGTGTTGGACAAATTAAAAATCAGCAGAGAAAGGAAGGCCAAGCAATGTGGGTTAGAGCACATCCTCTCCAACACTTAAAATATATGAACCCACTAACATAAATATTCATAGATGAGTTGAGGCAAACTTTACAATTTTGATCCTCAAATGAGGGTACAGATTCTATGAACACACAAAGAAATAAAGTTTGGATTATTGTATTATGATTAGTGCACCATGTTACAAAGAAAAAAGGTCCTGTGATTTTCTTTTTATCAGGAAAGGTCCTACGATTAGTGACTAATAATCTAGGAAACTTTAACCCATTAAGGATGTTCTGTATTTGCTCTTCAATCTCTCTTTGAGGAGGCACAAGAAGACGACTTGGATAGTTTCTTTGTTGTGCTCTATTTTGTTTCTTGAAGATGATCCATTTTCTTTCCTTTGCTCTTCTGTTTCTCCACTTCCAGCTGCTCCTCATCAATCCTTGTTCTTCACTTCCTTTGTGTTCTGATTTGAGTAAGTCTCGTCTTTCTTGCAGAGGCTTCTACATTTCCAGCTCCTTTCTGTGCTTTTCAATGTCTGATATGTAGCTCAATCTCTGGTTTAGGGAAGCCTCTGGTTTCAGAGACACCTCTGAGCTTCTGTGGCTATAACGGGAGTGTCTGCTGCGACTCAAACAAAGATTTGCAGCTGCAGAATCGATTTCAAGCAATGAATATATCCTGTTCTGTCTGTGCTTCCATGGTGAAATCAATATTATGTGCAGTAAGACTGATCACAAAATTCTCTTACTCTTACCTCTTCACTGCTTTGAACAATGCCCTTGTTGTGTTTTACTTCATCTGCAGGTATGCAATCAGTTCTCAGCAGAGCTATTCACAGTTGAATCATGGCATCGACCAGTTCCTGTTCTTTGCAACTCAATCATGTCAGTGAACTCATCTCTATCAAAGATGGGTCGGCATACCTTTTGCTCATCTCTATGGGATGCATGCCAAAATGTGTCCATATCTAACTCACCATTTGCTCAAGTGTCTGATGATCCTCGCCCCACGAAGCTAGGTGAGCTTTGGAAGTCCAAGACCATTTTCTGTAATGCAATGGGTGGTTCTTCAGAAAATGGATCAATATGTTTTGATGGTCAACTTGTTTCACTTAACCATACTGATGAAACTCAGCTTTCCCCAGAGGGTTTGTGCCTTGAGAAAGTTGGCAATGGTTCTTACCTCAATATGGTTCCTCATCCAGATGGGTCAAACCGTGCCTTCTTCTCTAATCAACAGGGCAAGATATGGTTAGCAACGATTCCAGAACAAGATTCAGGTGAAACTTTGAGCCTTGATGAGTCCAACCCTTTCATAGACTTGACAGACCGAGTTTACTGTGATGGCAATAGCTTTGGGATGATGGGCATTGCTTTCCATCCAAATTTTGCCAACAATGGTCGCTTCTTTGCCTCTTATATCTGTGATAAACTTAAAACACCAGGATGTTCTGGGAGGTGTTCGTGTAACTCAGATGCGGGCTGTGATCCTCTGGAGCTACTTTCCTCTACTTCGGCTCAGCCATGTAGGTTTCACAAAGTTGTTGCAGAGTTCACTGCCAATGGAACTGAAACCGACCAATTACAGGCAGAATTTGCTAACCCTTCAGAGGTACGCAGAATATTGACAATGGGTCTTCCATTTGCATACAGTCAAGGAGGCCAGATACTGTTTGGACCTGCAGATGGGTATTTGTATGTTATGATAGGAACAGGATATGGCGTTGAGAAAGCCGATCTTTATAGATTTGCCCAGAACAAAAAGAACATACTTGGAAAGATCTTAAGGCTTGATGTAGATAACATACCAAGTGAGTATCAACAAAAACTGACCTCTAGATTTGTAATTTCCTAGGCCTTCTTCATCTCATGCCACTGCGATTCATCAGGTACTGCAGAAATAGGAGCTGAGAACAAATGGGGAAGCTATTCAGTACCTAGAGACAATCCTTACACTGAAGATGAGGAATTGCTTCCCGAAATTTGGGCTCTTGGCTTGAGAAGTCCATGGCGCTGTAGCTTCGATTCACAGAGATACTTGTACTTCATATGTGCAGATGCAGGACAGGTTTGCACATAATGTTACTTTTACCTTCACAAAACATTTACATTTTAGCTCAAATCTTGGTAAATGCATCAGGATCAATACGAAGAGGTAGATATAATCACCAAAGGTGGGAACTATGGGTGGAGTGCTTATGAAGGTCCAATTATCTTTGATCCAAAGCAGCTTCCCAAGAGAAATGCTTCTGTGAAGTCCATGAATCCAATCTTCCCAGTTCTGGGATACAGACACTCTGATGTAGACAAGGATGGATCAGCAGCAATAACTGGTGGATATTTCTATCGCTCTACAACAGATCCATGCATTTATGGAAGGTGAGTTCAGCAACCACGCTCTACTTAAATTTGTACTTGAAGAAACAAAATTCTAACCAAGTAATTATTTGTCAATGCACAACCAGTTACCTGTATGCAGATCTGTATGGCTCTGACATTTGGGCAGCTACTGAAAACCCCATCAACAGTGGCAATTTTACATCGATTAGTATTCCTTTTCAATGTTCTTCTCATTCTCCCATGCAGTGCAACTACATTCAGAGATTGTCTTCCCCGGTTTTAGGTTATATATACTCCTTTGGAGAAGACAACAGGAAAGATATATTCATCCTGACCAGCAGTGGAGTGTACAGGGTGGTTCGTCCAAGTTGCTGCAATTTTGAATGCTTGAAGGAAATAATTTCAGCTGCTCCTGTTACAAGCTCCCCTTCTTCCTGTGAAAACCAGTTGATTCACTCATATAAGCAGTTGGTGTTAATAATATTACCTTCATTGTTGATTATTCTAGTTCTTACAATAATCTGAAATGATTAGCTACATAATGAGCATAACCTGATATGAATTTATACATTCCTATACTATTTATAGTGTTCTATATATATGGATATTCCCCTGAAGAAAGTAGGAACTTATTTACACAAGACAAAACAAACACTTATTTACATTTCACGACGTAATGGTTCAGCAGGCAGAGATTTTTATCTCTAAGACTAAGTAAATGGTAATGTTAGCATATAATACTTGCTAAGATCACCTAAAAACGAGTAAACTATAGCATAACATATCCAAATGATATTAGTGAGCTAAGTGATAGCATAAACTAACTGCATGTTCATGTTATAACTTAAATGACAAGCAAAAACTCACCATGATTATGAGCACATAAGTCAGGCCCCAGATCCCACCAAGGCAAGCAATTGTGAATCAAAGCTGACCATTTTAAGTCCAAAGTAATGCTACACAAGCATGAAACAGAATCTATCTATGCCTTCTATTTCCTGGCCCCTTATCCATAAGGCATTTTTCAATTGCTTCATCACAAAGTTCAAGAGTTAGTTCCATGTTCCCTTCTTCATAGTTCATATCAACAAAAATGCTGTATAGTTCTCTGTCTGCAACCAACCCTTCTCTTCTCATCTTGTCAAACATCTCCCTTGCCTCCGAAAAATCCTTCCTCTTCAGGAGACACTTGATAAGCGCATCATAGGTACTGGCCGTGAGAGCAAATCCCTTTTCAACCATTTCTTTGTGCAGAAAAAGTGCCTCTTTCCAATTCCTTGCTCGGGCATGCCCTTTTATTAATATGTTATAGGTGTTGCTATCAGGCATCACACCCAGAGAACACATTTCTTTATAGACCTTAGCAGTGGTCGGCATATTACTTCTAATGCAATATTGCTTCATAAGAGAATTGTAAATGGTGGCATTTGGTACTACACCTTTCTTCAACATCCATTGTAGTAGCTTTTCCCCATCTTCAACCATTCCAGACAAACAAAACCCATTCATTAGCACACCAAATGTAACGATAGTAGGTTTAAGACCTTTACCTAACATTACCCTCAAGAGATCAATAGCCCTATCCATCTCTCTCGACTTGCAGTAAGCATCCATTAAAGTAGTATAAGTTATGCTGTCAGGATGTAACCCTGCCACCTCCATGTCTCCCATGAGCTTCAAGGCTTGTGCTATCTCCCCTGCTTTACATAGACCATTAACAAGTGAATTGTAAGTGCAGATATTCAGTTGAAGACCCTTTCTGGACATCTCATGGAGAAGCTCATTAGCTGCAGCAAGCTCTCCACGTTTACAAAGGCCATCAGCCAGTGCAGTGTAAGTGACAACATTTGGAGTAAGGTCCTCCTTAACCATTTGATTGTGAAGAGCAAAGGCCTTCTTCATATCACCAGACTTGCAAAACCCATCAATGAGAACTGTATATGTAACTTCATCAGGTTGGAAACCATTCACAGCCATTTCATAGAAGAGCTTATCTGCATCAACCATCTTCCCAATTTGACAAAGCCCAGAAATAATGGCAGTATATGTAACAGAATCAGGAACTATCTTTCGACGCTGCAATTCATCAAACAGCTTATGTGCTGCTTGAACATTCCCCAACTTACAGAACCCATCAATAAGTGTTGTATAAACCACAACATCAGGAGATATCCCCTGCTTCTTCATTTCCCACATCACTTTCTGTGCTTCCACTACTCTATCAGACTTGCACAGAAGCGAAATGATGCTGTTGAATGTGTATGCATTTGAGTGCAATCCTTTTGATTGCATTTCTTCTATAAGCCTCAATATCTTTTCTAGACTCCCAGCTTGACAATATCCATTTATTAGAGTACTATAACTTACAACATTAGGCACACAGCCTCTCAACTCCATTTGCACCAGTAAAAGGTGAGCTTCTTTAAGCTTCCCTGAAGAACAAAGAGAATGAATCAGAGTATTATAAGATTCAGTATTCCAAGAAACACCCATTTCAGGAAACTCCTCAAAAACCTTCATTGCAGCCTTAGCCCCATCTTTACCATTAGACAAACGACTCAGATACAAGTTACAAGAATCAACAGACATAACCAACCCATAATTCAACATTTTGTTAAGGAACCTCCTTGCCTCGCTGAGAAGCTCTGCTTCAACAAGCACCTGGAACAAAATATCGAACACATTGGGGTCAGAACCCCAATCCTTGTAAGTGTATATCAACCGTTCGACGAAATACGCAAAAGAATCAGCAACATCCAAATTGGGTTTCGCCCAATAATCTCTAATAAGGCTGTGAGCTGTTTTGAGATCCTTCGCAGCCACAGCAATGTGAGCCATAATGCACCGCGCTTCGACTGTTGGGGACCTTCGCAGGCACGCCCAGTCGAAGAAATCAAGCACCAATCTGTAATCACTCTTGATATTCATGAGAACCCATATCAGGTGGTCGGGTCTGAAACTGGATTCGTAACTTTTCAGAGTGCGGCGCAGAGACTCGGAGCGGCGGAGCTTAATGGCCGTCGAGATGTGCTGCACGAGCTCGGAGTCCTTGATGGTGGGTTTCTTCGGGGAGTAATCGGGGAAGGGCCTGGAATTAGAGGGTACTGAGGATGCGAAGCTCGAGACCAAAAGCCTTGAAGTTTGATTGAGAGAGAGAGCTCGAAAACGATTGACTGAGAATGAAATTGCAACCCTCTTCATGTCTGGTGGAAAAGACCATGAAAACGAAAGCGTAGGAGCTTCTTCATCGCTCCATAACCAAGGTTCTGAAGCGGAAGGAGTGAGATGTGGCGGCTGGAAGCTCTGGCGATCGAGCGAGAAGGCTCAGGTTGCAGAGTTCTGGTGAGTACTGTACTGTTCAGGTCGCTATAGAGTCCACCATTTCCAGTGCCTGCTTCAAGACCAACCATAAAATTCTCTCTTCTGGGCCCATTAAACTAATTGGGCCTTGTCAAGGCCCATTAAAGTACACCTATAATTGCATAAAGCAAAAAAAAAAAAAAACTATGTCCATTGTATTTGTATCTAACTATTCTGAACTCTAAAAATTAAGAGTACAATAATCATGTGTTAAAATTTAGATGAATAGGTTTTGGAAGTGTTCAATATAATCTATATAAAATTAATTTTGAAAGTGTTTTTTTTTGGAAAAAAAAAAATTAGATGAATAGGTTTATATATATATTTTTTTTACTTTCAAAATTAAGAGTAAAATAATCATATTTAAGACTGAGAGCCAGAAGATATGAGAACTTCTTTTTTTTTTTTTTGCAAAAGGCATATATGTTTGTTCAACTCTCCAATTATTTGTAAGACAATTTTTCCCTTCCCTATTTTTCTTCATAAAATAAAGAAAAAGAGTGAAATGCATTGAGCACAAGAAGTAGAGCATTTAGTTGAAACAATGAATGAATTAAGGAGCAAGAAGACTCCAAGTTTATAACATTATCTGAACCCCAATCCTTATATACAACAAAACCATATAGCCATGAAAACTGCAAAAACATAGCTTGTGCACTACGAGGGTCTAGGGTTTCTTCCTTCTCATCACCATCATCTACCTAGGATCACAACATTACTGTCATCTCATATTGCAGCATTGAGGCTTTCCCAGTTCTTGCAGCTTGTCCCACATACACAACATTTGTCTCGGCGACTGGTAATGCGCTGTGTAATAATCTTCGATGCACCCGAACTGGCAGAACTTAAGGCTGTGCACATACTCCACAGGCTTTGTACTGTTAAACCGCTCCACCCACATCCCCATGCTCACATCTTCCATCTTGAACAACTGCATCATTTTCAGGAATAGTGTATTCAGTTTTGGGGGCAGAAAGGAAAAAAAAAAGATCAAATTTTTGGGGTAGGAAGCCAAAAAAGATTTAATTTTTGGGGTAGGAAACAGGAAAAGATTAGATTTTGGGGATGAAAGTTACGTACCCTTAACTTGTGCTTCTCAAAGTCAGAAACGATGAACTCTGCAATATCAGATGAGACTATGTAACCCGGGCCATTTGCATAGGGGGGATAGTCCTCTTCGGGCCATTCCTGCAATGCATAGGAAACGATATCATCGAGATGTGGGATGAAAAAAGCGATATTGTGATACGGGCAGAGAAGAGTAATAATATTACATTGAGTAGAGCTACTTCACAAGAAGATTTAAGCAACTACAATTATTGTTTAAGAACACAGTTAGACTCCAAATATAAACACTTATGCTACAACAAGCAGCCATCAATCACCAATCATCATACAGATATGGGATTATCACACAAAAATACACTTCTTTTTTAAATCATAAAAACACTTACTTTGTCAAATTTCTCCCTAAACTACACTGACTTTTTTTATTTTTCTTACCCAGCTACACTAAACTTCCAAATATTATCACTTTACTCTATTTTGGTAATAAATGACAACAAGAACTACCCTTTAGTGGCATACTTTTGCAAACTTGAAAATTAATTAAGGGTATTTTTGTCATTTATGACCGAAATAGAGTAAAGTGATAAAATTTAAAAGTCTTAAGTGAGGTATGTGACAAGTTAAGTGTACTTTGTGAGATCATCCCTACAAATATCAATCATTAAACATTGCTATATTAGAACATGGCGTTCACTGAAAACACAACAGCAAGACCTACAAAATATAAGATTATGAATCAAAATTATCTACAGCAAAGCAGACTAATAAACTTCATCACCGAAGTGCATCAAGATTATAGGGGCAAATAAGTCAGGTAATTTTTATAATACATCCCAAGAGAAGATTCGCACCTCATATGTCACAGCCCATTTACCATTTCTCAATGGCTTATGGTAATAGTTCATGTTTCCGATATACAAACTCCGATCAGGATTGACTTTCTTTGACTCAGCAATAACAGCATCGACCCTGACAAATGTGTCATCATCACATTTCATGATATACTTTGCATTCACCGTACGAACCTGCAAATTACCAAATCAATACATCAATGATTATATAGTTTTTAGCAATATAGAAGAAGGATGTTGAGTTGGGGTGTCGCAGTATCACTCACCCCATATTCGCATATTGCTACAGTCTTCAACACAACAAGGTCATAATTATCCATGTATGGAACAATAACAATATCACCAAAGTACTCGGCTTCTTTCTTTAGCTCCAAATTTACTTCCTTCCTTCCATGCTGTCAATGCATTCCAAAAGCTATTAGTACTACGTACCTTCAACTTGAAGATTAAGCTTGAAAAATTTGCACAACAAAAAGTAAAAAAAAACTTGTCACATTTCTCATTTAAGTACACTGGCTTCCAAAAAATTTCACCCAACTACGGTGAACTTAAAAAATTTCTCACTTTACTCTATTTTTGGTAAGAAGTGACAAAAGTGCCCCTACAGCAGTTCAAGGAAGTCAGGCAAAATGTACTCTAGTGGTGACATATTTTTTTTAACACAAAGGGTATTTTTGTCACCAAAATGGAGTCAAGTGAGAAAATTTGAAAGTCAGTATGGTATAGTTAAATGAGAAATGTGATAAAGTTAGTGCATTTTTGTGAGATAATCCCAAAAGTAAAAGCTTACTGTATCGACCCTTACCAGTGCTACAAAAAACCGAGCAACAACATTGGAAGACTTGATCGACTTATGCTGCATCCAAGACTTCCTCACAGCCATTCGCTCAGCAAAATGATTGCCTGCAGAAAGGATGCCAATGAAAAGCTCCACGGGCCCATCAGGATGGGCTGGGGCTTTCCATTTCGGTGACATCTCGAGATGCCTTTGGGGAGCATAACTCGGATTTGATGTGGGCAAGGAAGCAGCAAATACAGAATGTACATCAATGTCTCCATTCACAGACAGTCCAGTAGCATCCTCAAGAACAAAGCCCTAATAACATTACAAGTAAGTTCAAGAGCTTCAACACTTAACTATTAAGAGCTTTGTTTAAGGGTACTTACAGTGCGATAAGGAAATGAGGTCACATGCCTTCCATCGACAGTGACATGGTAACCTTCCAAACTGGCACTTAAGGTCAGAACGAACAATTTGTCCTCTGCAAAAGGGTATGGCCAATCTACAGTGACCTTCTTTGTCCGCCCAATTAGCCTGTTCAGCCACCATGTGGTCTTTGATTCTTCTGAGTGATCATCATCGTCCCGTATCCATTTCTCACATTTCGCCTGTCCATCAACTACATGCAATTCAAGAAATCAATGATATGTCACACAAGATAATTAGAGGCCAGCCAATTTGGTGTTTCTTCATCTAAAACTATTGATTATCCCTAAAGCAGCTAAATTTAGGACTCTTAATCAGACAAAACACAACACAATGGCTTACCAGTTTCTTCATCAGCTTTAGATTTCCAGCCTTCGCACCTCAATGCTGTGCCCCATTGCATCCTGTAACATGTGTTCTGCTCGATCACTGGCTTGCCGCTCCAATCGCCCTTCAACCTAGGATTGAAATGCAATATCCTTGGAGGGTCTTCACCATCCACAGTCTTGAGCCCCTGCAGCTCCATCTTAAACTGAGACACCATTACTGAATCATCACCTTCCTTCAACACAGATATCTTTGGATCATTCTCAGAGTGAGCCCAATGAGGCCTCCCCACAACAGTGATATGCGACCCCAAGGTCAAGCCACAAGGAATCACAATGACCCGATTGCGCTCCCAAAACTCAGACCCAGATAAAGCAATTGAATGTGGGCATGACTCAGTTCGATTCTCGGTCTTCTTCATTTCCAATTTCATCTTCCCCGATTGGAGTTCGTCCCAGAACTTCTTCCCCACAACCCAAGCATGCTTAGCAGACTTATGAAGCTCTGAGAACTCGTCTTTCCCACCACCTCTCACATCGAACACTGTCTCGTCGAAGACCAAGCCGGAAACTTTCTTGAACTCCCGCATCGTCCCCGCCGGCAACCGGCCCGCCCGCCGCCGAAAACGGGCTCGGCAGGCCCGGGGAAAGCCTCAACGGGCCATCGGAGGGTCGGGTCGGAGCTTCTCTCTCAGCCACTTCCTCGAGAAGGAGGTTTCTGGGCAATGGGTCGGTGATGAACTCGAAGGACCCACCACCGTCCGACGGAACCGACCCGAAACCACTTCGGAAAACCACCGGGATTTCAAAGCTCACGAAGAGCAGATACAGAAATAGCAGCCCCACCAGGACCTGAACCAGCCTGAGTCGGCTCAGAGACGCCGCCGAGTCAAGCTTGCTTCGCTTCATCTGTCAGCACAGAACCACGAAATGAAAAGCTCTTCCCTTTAATGGAGAAATCGGGGCTTGGAAGCCGAAATGTGAACAAATGGGCTAAAGGGTCTCCACTTCCAGGCTCCTCCGCCGCGCTCCGGCTGCTCCCAGAACCCTAACCCTAAGATTCTGACAAATTGGGAAAGGAAGCGGAGGAGGAAGAGAGAGATCAAAGCCAAAAGCTTAAAAGTTGCTTTTATAGATACACAAGACCATAACTACATCTAGCAACAAAGAGAAATAGACCCTTATTAACATATAATAATACAAAATCTCAATGCAAAACAAACCAAAATTCTCCAGAAATGGAAAACGAGACCGATCAAAACCCACAAAAACAAATCAAAATGATTCTTGTTCTTGAGCTTGAATTTGGGTCTGGGGTTGAATTAGTAGGTGCAGAAGAGAAGACTAGCTTTGAATGAAAACGTACTCGTTGTGACCGACACGGCGTTGCTAATTGCTATGGTATTGTGTAAATATTTTATTGTTAATTAGTAATTACTTTATCTCTGAAAAAGTGCAATTCGAATTCTATTAATTGCTTATGAGAAAAGAAACTGATTAATTTATTTAAAAAATTGTATATGTAAAAAAGATAATTATTCTCTGAAAAGAATGAAGAGAGAAGCCGGAGAAGGAGACAAGTGGTCTCGGTGAGGACAGCTCATACTTCAACTCTACTTTAGTTCTTTCTTGGTCATCTTTTTACTCTGTTTCTAGTTCAGGTTCTAGACCTTGAATTGCAATTTTAATTCTTAAACATATTTAGTTGATTTGTTTATATTATATGTTCATAGGTCTTAGCATAAACATTTTGTTTACTTCTTGCGTAAATTAAGAATTTTTTATTCCAAAAAAAAAGGAATTAAGAATTTTAATTTAAAGCATTTATTTTTATGTAATATCTTTATGTGAATTTATGTAAAGATGTTATTAATGATCTTCTTAAAAGAATTAATTGATAAATAAGTTAAACAGATCTCTTATTTCAACATCCATATGTTTAAGAGTTAAAATTAATTTAAGATTGGTTATTAATTGAGTAATAAAATAAATTTATGTTTCAAATATTTGTTTTAAAGAAGTAGAATATTGTTATTTTTATTTTGATGTAATTATCTTTGATTTGATGTTTGATAGAGCAACTGGTCCACCATTATAAACGAACCGTCTAGAATAAAGAGGATTCAATTCCAACGGTTAAAACTTAAAAGATTGTTAATGAAGTGATTAGGCAAAAATGGGATTATTTTTAGGGTTAGCTTTACACCAAGAAACCGTTGGAATTGACCGTTGAAGAATGATTTTGAAGGTGAGTAGGACTCGGAGAAATGATGTTTGGTGGTATATTCATAATATTTCATTGTTCAAAGGGCATATATGTCATTTTCATTGGATTTTATTTTCAATATAATAAAATAAAAGTGTGTTGTGTAGCAAGAGAATCAGAGATTTAAATAAAAGAGTGACAACATCAAGCTGCTTGACATGTTGGTAGAACAACTAATATATTTAATAAAATAATTAATGAAAGCTTGGATTTGTGGTTTAGAGAGTTGTAAAGGTTGTGTGAGGTTTGGAATGTGGAGGAAATAGTGGTTGGCAACTTTCCTGGAAAGAGAGAGAAAATTGACAAGAAAATTGAAAAGGACTAGCTATGGGTTGTGAATTATTTAGCCATAGCTCCTAATGCTTCCATGAATCATGACTCATTTCAGGCTCCTTAATAGTAATGTGGATAAACCGTATATGTTTACATAGTAATGGCATGGCCTACAATCTAGATGGTCTATATTTACATTTAGGAAATAATATATTATTCATGAAAATAAAATTCATTTTTTTTTTATAATTATATCATTTTTTTTACAAAATTTTTTTTTGAAAAGGATTGCATGTGAATTATTGGCATAGTACTTTGAATAAACCATATATGTTTACATAGTAATGTCATGGTCTACAATCTAGATTGTCTATATTCAATATTCAAAAAAGAATATAGTATTTGAATTTTCTCTAGGATAAATAAATGGGTTTGATTTTTTATTTTGTTTGAAGGGTTTAATTTCGTGACCAACTTCAGTTGCATAATATTAAATACTAGTCAACCCTTAAATATTTATCAGAAATTTGAACCAAAAATGCGAGAAAAACAAAAATATTATTATCAAAGAGCTGACCATTTGAAGGACAAAAAGCAAGCACGTTGATTGGGTGAATTAAATAGAGGACCACTCAAGTTTGTGTATTGGCTCTTTTATTTGAGGCTATCACGTTGGATAGGAAAAAGAAGCCACAAACTCAAAAACATTGATCTGCAAGAAAAAAAAAAAAAAAAAAAAACCCCTTTACCAGGTACAGTCTCGTCATTTTCAACCCGTTAAGCATATTAATTGTTGCATCCTTGTCGTGATTTGAATCATATCAAAAATTTAAGAAAGCTTATAGACGAATATGGGCCAAGCATGAGAGACCAATAGCCCAATAACAAACTAATTGGACTTACCAAACTCAACTGTTACAAGTAGAATTTCGAATACATTATCGTGACTGAAAGTGGGTCAAACACGAGGCCCAAAAGGACTGAAAGTGGGCCCATTAATAACCCAGTTGGGCTAACCACCAGACTCGAACTACATTTTCTACAGAAGAGACAAGAAAAACAAGGTTGTTCCTCAGACATATCTTGGATCTGTCTTGGTGTGAAGCTCTTCAAATCTTCACACACACCTGGCTTTTGCATGATTCAGATTTAACTATTATTTTTCTGTTATGTTCATTGTGTTTCCCAGAAAGAGAACTCATCACAAGTCACAACATGACAGAAACTTTTTAAGTTAAACTTAAACCTTGTTATATATATTAACTCACTCTCATACATATTTTTTTTCTGAGGTTGTGGATTCAAAGGTTGTCTTCAGGTATACTCAGTTGATTATATTTCGTGTAGTCGATTCCATTTATCCTTACACAGCATAAGATCTGCTCTGGCAACTCCTCTGGTTTGTTACCCTGTGATTTAAGAAAATGTGAACAAAGGGTCTTAATACAGATCAAGAACTCAATACCGAAAGGACTTTTATGCAGAAACCTTTGATGGATTAAGAATATTAGATAACTTACCTGAATGGTGAGGCCAACGTCGAGGATACAGTTCTTTAGTCTGTCTAGAAATGCTTCGAAACCTTTCCTTGATATGTAACTAAATCTATGCATATCTATATCGATCTCCAAGTAATTCTCCCCCTGTGCACATAATCATCCGTTGCAGAAACATAGTGTCAAATAACATGTTGTGTTCGTATATTATGTACGGGGTGTGTCACAAGTGCATATATTGGTTGAATTGATGATATATAATTGCTTTGAAGTATAATAAGAACGAAATATATGTACTATTGGCAGAGACTTACAGAGTAGAACTCATGTTGAGGTCGTGAAAGAACTGGTTTTTCATTATAAGCCTGCATGAGCTTCCTCTCTGCTGAGTTCAGTTGAAGATCTTCTACATTCACAACACGGCCCAATATCTTCATCCTTTCTCGGAAGGGTACAATTGCATCAACAGGAAAACCTTTGACCTTTTCCACTTCATCGTCAATTATCCTCTGGTTTGGAAAGATCAAGGAAAAAATAACAATAATAAGAATTGTATCAGAGGACTGTAACGAGATTTGGATGCGAAATAACAAAGGCTCAATCTTACTCTGATGTTTTCTTGAAAATGTGGCGGGAGTTCCTTAGCATAACTGTCTGAAAGTTTAAAGTACAAAACAATATTTATTCCTTCTCCATCAATTTCATTTTGGAATATGGCAGCAGGATACAATGGGGTCTGTAGAATCCACAAAAGGGTCAACATTGAAAACACAATAAAGAAAATAATATGAAAAAATTGTTGAAGCTCAAACTCAGATTAAGCTCAAATTTTGATGTGTTCATGAGCAAATTAAAGATCAGAATACCTGAACATTTAGAACAAGGATAGGTGGAAGAGTCTGTGAAGGACTAATAACGGGGAGTTCCACAAAACGGGCTATGTGATTTACTTTTCTCGGAGATAGGAACACATCAACACCAAATGGATAATATGCAGCACAATTAGAAGCAAACTCCTTCTTCTTGTCCCTGGCAGAGAAAGATTGAGCGATGAATTCAACTTAATCCATATTCGGTACACAGTATATATGTCTGCTTAAAGCCATTACCTTAAATAGTTTTTTCCTCGAACTCTGAAAGAACTTGGTTCAATATGTGACCAACAATCAAACATTTTCTTGTCTATGGGGCAAAAAGGTACTTGAGACCCAGCTATAGGTCGTTCCAGTAGCACCTTTGAAGACACTGAAATAGAACAAGAACACAATAAGTTTAGCAATCAAAAGCTTGAAACTTTGTATGTATTAGCAATACTCACATAGAGCAGAATTAGAATGCCCATCCTTCCATCTAAATGAAAGTTTGGCTGATTTCTTCCTTCCATGTGGAGGACTTGAGCTTAGTGATCTTCTCTTCTCAACTGAAGGGACGGTGGAAGCAAGACAAGGCAAGCAGTTATTTGGGAGAATTCCACAATTAACTAGCAAGCCTTCGTCCTTGCTAGCATTTTCATCTGCAGAGGAGGAGATTTCATCTATAAAAACGGGATGTCTTGCTTCTGAGGCCTGAATGTTTGAGCTCTTAGCAGCCTCGCTAACAGAGTTTCGTGCAGAGTTTCCTATTGAATAAATCCACAGTTAGTGCATTTGATCATTATGGTTCCATTGACACTTGATATTAAGAGATGAAATACCTGATAATGATGCTCCTTCCAACCCATTAAGAGAAAATGCATCTGTAAATGAAACATGTATTTGTAGTTTATTATCATATATGTTTGATTAATCAAGGTTGAAGGGAAGAAAAGTGAAGTTCA
>JAYMSW010001793.1:0-15320 GCA_036897725.1 Erodium texanum | reverse complement strand
ATGTGGGGGCTTTCGCGAACCAGTATGGGCCGTCCGATAAGGGCACGGCCAAGTGCCTGTTCTCGTTTGACTACACTGTGGAGGGATCCAAGATCAGGAAAAAGGTTCTGATTTTGGTTGTGTTGAGTGCTTGTTGTTTTGGGTTGTTGGTGGTGATCGGCGGGTATTGGATCTTAAGGAGAAGGCATGAGATGTTGAAGAGGATGAAGATTTTTAGGGTGGAGATGCGATCCGTCCCTTCATTGGAGGAGAGCACTCTGGTGAGGTTCACATTTGATGAGATCAAGAAGGCCACCAGGAATTTCCATAGGGACAACATGATTGGGAAGGGTGGATATGGGAATGTGTACAAGGGGGTGTTGCGGGATGGGTCTGAAGTTGCATTCAAGCGGTTCAAGAATTGTTCAGCTGCAGGGGATGAAAATTTTGCCCATGAAGTCGAGGTGATTGCAAGTGTGAGACATGTGAATCTTGTTGCTTTGAGAGGTTATTGCACTGCAACTACTCAACTGGAGGGTCACCAAAGGATAATTGTGTGTGATTTGATGAAGAACGGAAGTGTTCATGATCATTTGTTTGAAGGTTCATTGGAGAGTAAGCTTAGCTGGCCACTTCGCCAGAAGATTGCACTTGGGACAGCCAGGGGCATTGCTTATTTGCACTCTGGAGCTCAACTCACCATAATTCATCGGGATATTAAGGGCAGTAATATACTTTTGGATGAGACGTTCGAGCCTAAAGTTGCTGATTTTGGGCTTGCTAAGTTTACACCTGAGGGAGTATCACATTTGAGCACAAGGGTAGCTGGGACGATGGGATATGTTGCTCCTGAGTATGCATTGTATGGGCAGTTGACAGAGAGAAGTGATGTGTATAGCTTTGGTGTTGTGCTTCTTGAGCTCTTGAGTGGGAAAAAGGCTCTCCTTGTGAATCATGATGGTCAACCCTCTCTTGTGACTGATTGGGCTTGGTCACTGGTGAGGAAGGGGAGAACCTTAGACGTCATTGAAGATGGAATTCCAGAGCTAGGTGCACCTGAAGTTCTGGAGAAATATGTATTGGTTGCTGTTCTCTGTTCTCATCCACAGTTATATGCCAGGCCGACAATGGATCAGGTCGTGAAAATGTTGGAAACAGACCTTTCAGTTCCATCAATTCCAGAACGGCCCATTCCTCTTGTGTCTGAGATTGATGATATCGAGAGATCTATGAGTAGTAGTGGCTCAAGTCTGCCGAGCCCATTCCCAACTCCTGCTGGCTTCCATTCATTCACATATGAATCTGACCGCCCTTTAAACATTAACGAAGGCGAGGAAAAATCAGATGTCAGATTAGATTTGCTGTGAATGATGGGATGGTTATACATGAAATGATCTGTTGAACTCTTCTGGGATGGTTTCAATAGTTGGTATGCTCACCCCAATATGTTTTTCTGAAGATAGTACTGACTTCTGGAATACTCTTCAAACACTGTAAATGTAAGAATAGATGTATGCTAAAAACTTGATTTATTCACTTGAATACAAGAGAATTAGAATGTACCATTTGCTGAGCAAATTTGTTTGTACATATTGGACCTGTTTTCTGCACTTTAGAGCTTGATGACTACTGAATGTGACTATTTCTTTGTGTAAGAACCTAAAGATTATAAAATGTTCAGCAGTGATAGTTTGTGTACTGTTTATGCTGTGCTGCAATAATTCGTGGGTGTTGATGTACTGAAACATTACTGACATTTGGTTAGATTTTATGCATCAGGTGGAAGGTCTCTGAAAGTGATTGGTTTGAGGGCATTGTCCCTCTATGTGAACACCAAACTTACTTTCTGGTAGATTAGCGGAGGATTCCTGTTAATAACTTACTCAAGATGACTCTCTATTATTGTATTATGGATAAAAGGTTTATTGCCGCATTCTTCTGAAGAAAGGAAAGTTCACTACTGCTGTTTACTTCTGCAAGTAGGTAAGCTTTCTTTAGATCATTGGATAATCAATATTGTCTGCATTTGATATTGGAACCTTGATCTTATTCAGATAGATAAACAGGGTTTGTCACATGTGGTGCGTCTTTTATCTCTGTTCATTAACTGACCGCCCAAGCTTACTAATAGTCCTCTAGGATTTTTTGCGAACGCCTGTTAGTTCTATTAGGCCAGTCTGTTAATGAAACTAAAGCTAGGACTGGTTATTAGTCCAGATTGAAACCCTGAAACTTGTGCATCCCAAATACATCAAACTAGGGCTTCATGAATGGATAGTACTTTTTTCTTTTGCTTGGCTGAAGATGCTTCATCATTTAATCTGATGCAGTAGAAAAGGTTAGATAACTTGTATCATCTTCATCGTCTTCTTCTGTATTTCAAATCTGAGTGGGTGGAAGCTGCAGTACCATAAATGTCATGCTTCCACATGTTAAATTTCCTAGTCAGCTCCCAGTTAGCTTCCAAACTGTAGGGACCACCACTTTGCTTCACCCATATTGGCAACTCCACTGGCAGTGCCTGGCTTTCTTAGCCACACAGACTTGCTGTTAAATTAAATCTAACATTCCGATGACAAGGAAGAATTCCCTAAATGTCTGTTGTACTATTCATTTTATATTGAATTCGATCTTATCGGTCTAGTTAAGTAATAATAGTATGCAGAAGATCTTATCAAGGCTTGCCACCTCTAGGGTCAATTTTATATAGGTTGCATAGAATTTTGAGGACTTAAATATGAAATTTTAGATTACTTTAGTACATAATTGAGACTTTTGTCCCAGGAAAAAAGATAGCAAACCTATCCCCACCACAAACAGGAAAAAGCACTAAATTTAACAAGCAGACACAGAATAGACTTTTGCTTATAAATTCAAGCTCTGACCATTAATAGATTTAGATTTGCTGCATATGATTATCTATCTATTTGGGATGACAGCTGCTTCATTGTGGAGGAACTAGAAGTCAAATTGGACTTGCCAATCTATTAGATAGAAGAATGGTAGTTGCAGAGAAAAATCTCTGCCATTTGGAGCAAGTTGCAAAGCAAGCCTGCCACACACAGACAATAGGAAAGATGAAAACCTTAGAAATCTTTGTTTTTCATATTTCAAGTGGTCAATAAATCCAGCAAAATGAACTGTAATTACAGTACATTATCATTTCCTTAATTACAGGGGATTCTGAAGATGATTGAAATTTATACAGGAGTGAAAAGAAATCCCCATATTTTGGTAATGGTTTATTTGTTTCTATTCTGACCAATAAATATGTACCCAACATATATTTACTGCTAAACCTTCCTTTCAATAAGATCAGGTCATGCGCAGCTCTTTTCTCCATTGTAGGATATACTGACAGAAAATGAAATGATTTTTAAATCTATTTTTTATCATCTTATATGACGTCAAGGAAAAAAAAACATTCCCCTTTACTAATGGCTTTGAAGCAAACTATTTTTTTTATTTGCCTCGTGGAACTGAAAGTAGCACCTTTATTTATTTCCTCTTTGCATGAAAATGAAAGATTTTTGTTTCAGCCCAGATCTATAAGAGACTAGTTACCTCGTCACTTTTCATTTGTCAAGATCTGCTGGCTAACCTTGTGAGTTGTCATTTAAGAAGAATGACACTTGAGCAAGTAAGTCTTGCTCTGGATAAGGAGTTGCTTACTTGCTTATGTCAGTGGAATTTCAAGTTCAGAAGGCATTTTGACAAATAGTAAGTGTACATCAAGGTTAGCCGTTCAGTATAGATATTGCAGTTTTGAACACTCACTTATAGTATATAGTTCCATCCTTGTATTAGAAATAAACTCAGCTTCCAGTTCTGCATCCATCTTACTTGTTTAGTTCATCTCTGCTGGCCTTCAACGATATATAGAGAAGAAGATATGGCCATCAAGGAAGATATAGAGAATTCTGGCAACAATACCATGGAGGCAGAGACAAGAGAGCCACTCTTGCCAGAAACAAAGCTTCCAGCTGATACAGAAGAGCATAATAGCACCAAAGGGCGATTATGGATGGTCTATCTCAGCACATTCGTTGCCGTCTGTGGCTCTTATGCGTTCGGAGCCTGTGTACGTCTTGATTAAATTATTTGAAGTCATATAGTTATCTCATTATATGCAGGATAAGGTAGATATCAGGAACTAGCTGTGGTTGACTTGCTTCTATTTGTGTAATTGGCTACTGTTTACAGGCAGGATATTCATCTCCTACGCAGACTGCTATCAGGGAAGATCTTGATCTATCTCTAAGCCAAGTATGTTGGTCGCTAATTTTTAAAATGTATAACACTTACTTTAAAGGCAGAACTGAACTTTGGTTTGCACAAGCTAGGGATTAAAACATATCAGTAAGCCGAAGCATGTAAAACGGAGGACACGTTATTCTACAAACAGGAATTAGCATATATACATTTGATGATATGCTTATTTCCAACAATATTAGCTTGGTTTCTCATCATGCTGCATCTTCATTATCCAAAGGACTTGAACTATTTTGGTCTATCTGTTCACAGTATTCAGTGTTTGGCTCCATACTGACTTTTGGTGCGATGATTGGTGCAATCACAAGTGGGCGTATAGCTGATTTCCTTGGCCGTAAATGGGTAGGCAAAGGGAAATTGAATTATACAACGAACCAATCAAGGCCAATATCTACTCTGCAGAACTTACTTTTTCTATTTTGATTTAACATTGTATGCACTATGGAATGCATGCAGGCAATGAGAATATCCAGTGGCTTCTGTATTGCAGGGTGGTTTGCCATTTACTTTGCTGAGGTTTGTGTAATGCCACCACATTTGTTCTTGTTTCAAATCATCAGCATTACCTTTTCATATCAGAAAGAAACCCGATTTTACATTTTTCTTGATTACTACTAAAGGGGGCTTTGGCTTTGGATCTTGGAAGACTGGCTACTGGATATGGAATGGGAGTTTTTTCCTATGTGGTACATTACTTTGGCTATATAAGCAATTAACGCTTTCAAAGAAATATGCACTTTTGTATTTCAGAATACATTATATTAACTTTGTTCTTACCAATATGAATGATAAGGTACCTATTTTCATAGCTGAAATTGCACCCAAGAATCTAAGAGGAGCACTGACAACACTTAATCAGGTAAAAAGAAATGCATGAACAAGTTAGAAAAATATCTCGACTAATAGCATCTTTATCATGAAGAATGATATGAATCTTTATTGACAGTTCTCATCATGTTGATGGCATTGGTTAGAAAAAGATATGCCTAAAGATTACCTAATTTTGTCTTATAATTATGCATGTAGCTTATGATCTGTACCGGAGTATCTGTCGCATTCATAATTGGGACAGTAATATCATGGAGAGCATTAGCATTAACAGGTGAAATTTCTAGATTCCGTTGTAACTTTTTAATATGGACAGTACGAAAGTTCTAGCTGATGAACTTACATTGAAAGATAGAATGGTGATGATGCTCACTGTGGAGGTGTTTGCAGGACTTGTCCCATGTGTGATCCTGCTTGTGGGTCTCTTCTTCATTCCCGAGTCTCCAAGATGGCTAGTAAGGAACAAGAAAATTTATTTCTATTTTCCATATTGTCATTGTTGCATTGAATAGGATGTGTAAAGAGAGAGTGACTTATGCAGGCAAAGACTGGACATAGTAAAGAGTTTGAGTCTGCATTACAAAGACTTCGTGGCAAGGATGCTGACGTATCTCATGAAGCAGCTGAAATCCAAGTTCTATTTCTGAACTCTATATATTCCATTCTGCATTATGGTATCAAAACAGCTGGTGAATGAAATTGAATAATGAAATAATGTCATTGCTTGACAGGAATATATAGAGACTCTTGATCGACTCCCAAAGGCAAAACTGCTGGACTTATTTCAAAGAAGATACTTGCCTTCAGTCATTGTAATTCTCTCTTTCTAAATCAACTTTACAATATTGTTTATCTTTCTCGATTATTCATTTTCTTTGAGCAAAACTTGGTCATGACCAGATAGGAGTTGGATTGATGGTCTTTCAACAATTTGGCGGAATCAATGGCATATGCTTTTATGTCAGCAATATTTTTGAGTCAGCAGGTAAGCATTGCTTTTACAATTACAGGAATGAGTTCCATTCCTGATTATGACAGAGGAGAAAAAAAAGAACACCACACCTTCCTGCTGATTTTTGACCCAACCAGACTTCCCAATACCTTCATTTAAGATTTACAGACTTCACATTGCCATATATAAGAGTGCTAATCAAAGACCTCATAGCATTTCACTGTGTATTATTTATTTAATCTAATAATTAACAACTCCAATCACTCTGTCCATGATTTTTCAGGATTTTCTGCCAGTGTTGGAACCATAACTTATGCTTGCCTTCAGGTTGTAGTTACTGGACTAGGTGCAACTTTGATAGATAGAGCTGGAAGAAAACCCCTTTTATTGGTAAATCCTAGTGGGAAAATTCAGTATTTACTCTAAAAATACTTCCTGTAAAAAGACAATGTTTTGTGATACATTATACTTTAATGTATTCCAGGTTTCTGCAACAGGACTGGTCCTCGGCTGTGTGCTATCAGGGATTGCATTCTACATGAAGGTAATTACCAAATCCAATCCAAATCCAAAAGCCTTCTCAAACTTCTATTTCTCATAACCCTTTGTGAGGCAGGTTCATGAACTGGCACTCGAAGCAGTCCCCATTCTTATTGTGGTTGGCATTCTGGTAATTCTATCAGCTCTTGCAAAGCACCATTTAATCATGTGACTAAAATGGCTATTGCATTGTCTCTGATCTTTGGCAATCACTTGCTTCAGCTTTACATTGCTTCTTTCTCAATAGGAATGGGTGCAGTTCCTTGGGTGGTGATGTCTGAGGTAATCAGAACTTGCAACACTTCCTTACCTTTCCTAACGATTCAGTCTCAGCTCTTATAATCTGAAATAAACAAATCATGTCTGTTGCAGATATTTCCTATAAACATTAAAGGGACAGCAGGAAGCCTAGCAACATTAGTGAACTGGTTCGGAGCATGGGCTGTTTCCTACACTTTCAACTTCCTTATGACCTGGAGCTCCTATGGTATGTAGAATCAAAACTTATCATCCTTTCGTTTTCTTGAACACAGCAGCAATTATCTGTGTAGTAGCAAATTAGCTGCTGATGACCCTTTTTAGCTATAAACAATCAAGTTTTTGGTAAGGCAACAAAGAAGTACAATGCGAATATGATGACTCCGACAGATTGAAACAGCTAATGAGTCCCATTACACCGTTGTTTGTGCCATTTTCAGGCACTTTTGTTCTATATGCTGCAATCAATATGCTGGGTATATTGTTCATCGTCAAGGTGGTGCCTGAAACAAAAGGGAGAACTCTGGAGCAGATCCAAGCAGCCATTAATGTGTAGAGAACCGAACCAGAAAACTGGAAACTTTCATATGAATCTTGAAATATCAGTGCATTTTTCAGAGAAGGTATAAGCTTCAGAACTACCCCTAGAAATTAAGAACAGTATGCTGTGTGATATATTGATGTGAACATCACCACCCATGTCTCTTATTTTACTGTGAGAAATCATATCCAAGGAAGTTGGCATTCTAATCTTATTTAATAAAATCATGCATAGGACAGACATATATGCCTGTGTACTACAGTTGTCACCCAAATAGAGATTTTTATATTTGTTTAGCTTATCTCTCGATTAGATGCCGTAAGGCAGGTCCTGAATTTTTTTTAACATAAACATGAGAGGTTCGCAGTGAACGTGTACACCCTTGAAATATATTCATACATATCATCAAGTTGAGAGGACATTTCGAGAAGCACTGCTTGACACCAAAGGAATTTGACCGTTGGAGTATTGAGCGTTTTCTTTGCAAGGGACGAATGTAACGGCCCGAATGAAATCTCTTTTGGGAAATCGTTGTAAACGTTCAGGAACACGAGATGGTGAGGTGCTTGTTTAGAAGCACGATATGGTAAGGTACTTGCTTGATCATAAGCATGATGTGTCAAAGTACGTGCTTATACCAAACACATGATAGTACGATGTGACGAGGTGTGTGTTTACGCCAAGCACAATCTTACATGAGGACTCTATGTTGTGACTTTGGAGAGTCACAAAATGAAGATGGGGGCATAAGTTCTTCTCCGTTAAGTCTTGCCAAACATCAGGTGGAAAGAGACTAGAATGTGGTGGCACACAAAGAAAGATGGTGACATAAACAAATAAGAGGTGGCTCTCTCTAATTGAATGCTTAACCTTGTAGTGTTTGCCTCTTTACTAACCAATCATGTGTATGTTGTAGCTAGATGACCTACAAATAGGACTCACGTATGTATGTAAGAATCATTTAAGAAGTGAATGTAAGCTTGAGTTTGCCGTGTGCTATCTCTTGTTCCTTTTCCCTCCAAATCTGCCCAATTTTAATTGATCACTCATCATCCATATCCTGTGACCCCATAGGGTATTAGAAACACAACTCCCTCACCAAAACAACCCCTTATACTAACCGAAACGCTGCTGCCCCAAAGTTCCAGCAAGCTCAAATTAGGGCAAGTATAATTCTAGGTTACTTTGGTGTAGAAAGAGTTGAAGTCTTACTTGAAAAACTAGGGAAGCTATTGTCAAGTGTCGCACGACCCGTATACAAAGCATTCGGGGCGTGATAAGTGGGATCAGAGCAGGTCAAGACGCTGTCAAACTCAACAAACAACAAAGCGTCCGTTGCCAAAAATAGTTTTGGTGGATTTTGTTGCGAAGACCATAACTTTTTCATCTCTTGTTCATTTGCGTTGAAATTCTGTGTGCATACTAACATTGTACACAGATAGTTCCGTGTAAAATATTTTTGGAAAAGAAGATTTGTGTCGAGCAGCATACATAAAACAGTATGTGTTTTCTGACTATTGTTTTACGGGTTCTTTGCTGAAAGTTTGAGCATGTCATCTCAAGGTGATTACGCTGTAACCGAGATCCGTAAACTGAAATTGAAGGGACTGGAAGAGAGGATGATAGCAATGGTAGAGGTGCTGGTTGGTAGGTTGTCACAAGTCATTCGAGGGCTTGCAAAATTCCCACCTCGGTAGAAAAGCTAGAGGAAAGAATAGAGGTCATCGAGGATGTGATCCTTGATGATGAATCCGTAAGTCAGTGAAGGATAAGATACCTGGAGGATTCGCTGCGAGAACAACTCACGAAACAAGTAGAAACATTGCATGATGAATTGTCACTGTGCAAGAAAGCTATTGTGCGTGAGGTAGGTGTTGGTTCCTCTCCAAGGAAGAGTCGTGCAATGTTTAGAACTCCCGAGCCGGAGGCATTTAACGGCTCTCACAATGCTCAAGCAGTGCACAACTTCTTTTGGCAAATGTAGGGCTGGACGAAGACGAAGAGAAAATCTAGACAACCACAAAAATTCATCGTTCGACTTTGACTCTCCTTCTCAGGCCTTGTCATGTGGATGACGGTACTGGGCTGGCCTATCGGAATGAGCCAGTTTCACTAGTGATCCAACATTCTGGGCTCGTCCTCGGTTTGGTGCTCCCGGATTGGGCTTCTACGAATCCGCTGCCCGACCCCTCACTCCATGGGGCAAGGCCCTTGGGTTCGGGTGGGCCAGTGTTCGGTGAAGATTTATCTATTTTAGTATAAATAATATATGTATTATTTAGGGTTTGTAGATTTTGAACAATATTGTATATTGCTCGTTGAATAATCTCGCCTCAAATTTGCAATCAATTCAATCGTTTCCTTATGGTTGCAGATCTTACCATACCTCTCTAAAACTAAGTCTATTTGAAGTTCTCTATGGTTACAAGTTAAGTCCATTTCCACTTTTTGACAAAAATTCTCTCTTGATACAATACCCGATTTAGTTGTCGCCAGAAGATGCAATCAACTAATTTCTAGAGATAAACTGTTCTGACAAATCAATTTCAAGCACCCGAACGACACCGTTTCAAACCACAAACACGCGAGCATCATTTACCATCGAAACACGATGCATCTTCTTCGCAAAGACAAAAAAGGGTTTCTATCTTTTGAACACATTGTAATCTCTCTTCAAAATTATTGGATGAACAATCTATCTTAATTTTCCAATCATTTCATTCCCTTTCCGACCTCCAGCTTGACATGTGTTGTCTCTTGCATTTGTACAATAATTCATTAAAACAATAAATAAATGGAAATACAAAATCCTTATTTTACTAATTCAAAGAGATCCAATAAATCAGCCTTGAACGAATAAATTAAATAACAAGTTGGATCAGTAAAATCATCCAAAACGTACGAGTCAAAGAAAAAACCCCAAGACTTTGTTATCAGAATGAAATGGTTTCATAGGGTATTTATTTATTACCTTTTCTTAGCATTCACGTTTTTCAAAAAACTCACGTGTCTGTTCTGTACATGGACAGCTAGGACAATGATAATCTTAGCATGAAAGGGACAAGTCTCTTCTTCCAACCCACCATCACATGTCATGACCAGAACTTGACACATAAAAGCCCAAATTATAACTATCAATAAACACTTCCTGGAGAAAAAAGTTCGGTTTCAGAGGCATTTCATTTCTGAAGAACAACAGTAAGTGCAGATCAAAACATATATTGTTGGTTTCGCTTCTCTATATGTTTATGTTGTTGTTCTTGTGGTTGTGATTATAAAGGAGGCCATGCAAGAAAGAAAGCACCTGCTTGATGCAGAGGGACAAAATGGGAGCAAGGAGCAACGATGGATGGTCTATCTCAGCACCTTCGTGGCCGTCTGTGGCTCTTATGTCTTCGGAACCTGTGTATGTATTGGGTTATTACAGAATTGGGTTTTATTAGCTTTGTCGATCAAAACAGAAAAACACATGTACTGAATTCAAGAACAAGGTACATGATGTTGTGTAATGAACAAACAATGTGTTTTTGCAGATTGGATATTCATCTCCTACACAAACCCATATCACCAAAGATCTCGATCTATCTATAGGCGAGGTATTATGCCAATCACTAGTGTTTTCATAGTTTTAGTCTCAATTGTTGTTCTGATTCGGATTGGATTTGGTCTTAACATGGTATCAGAGCTCTTTCCACCACTTCATAAGAAATTTACAGAACTATTTGTGATGCTTGTTAACACATTAACATTTTGTTAATAGCATAAGCTGCATCCACATAATGTTATGCTGAAACTGTGTCTGTGCATCCAAAAATGCAGTATTCGATGTTTGGATCGGTACTGAACATCGGTGCCATAATAGGCGCAACCACAAGCGGACATGTTTCTGATTTCATTGGCCGCAAAGGGGTATGTATTCTAAAGAAGCTCTAAGATGGGTCAATCCACAACAAAATGTATTATGCAGAACTAAGTTTGGGTTTGTGCATTTTATGCAGGCAATGAGGATATCCAGCGGCTTCTGTGCTGCCGGATGGGTTGCTATCTACCTTGCCAAGGTTTGTGTAATGCACTCTTACCTGTGACACGTCCAGTTTCGCTTTTGTGATGATCTAAGCCTCAGCTATTATTTTATCACAATAGGGTCCTTTGTCTTTGGATCTTGGGAGGCTCGCAACCGGATATGGAATGGGAGTTTTTTCATATGTGGTATGCTTTACTTTTCAACAACTTCATTTCATTGATATTGGAACTATGATTCTCCCTAAAATATGTTACTGATAAATCAATTTGAATGGACGGTAAGGTACCTGTTTTTGTAGCTGAAATTGCACCAAAGAACCTACGAGGGGGGCTAACGACCCTTAACCAGGTATGCATAAACATATCAGCAAAAAAAGCTCCTAAAACGATAATTTTTTGAGACTACAATGATTTTTCAGATTGTTGACACTCCGTGATTATGCAGCTCATGATCGTTAATGGGGTCTCTCTGACTTTCATAATCGGGACATTAATATCATGGAGGGTTTTGGCATTGATAGGTCTAAGTTCATGAACTCTGTATCTTTAGAATCACGAGATGAGCTTATATTGAGGGTTATTGTCATGGTGCTCACTGAAGAAGTTCTTGCAGGACTTGTGCCATGTGCGGTTCTGCTTCTTGGTCTCTTTTTCATCCCGGAGTCTCCCCGGTACCTGGTATGTAATAGCAAGACATATCCTCGTATTCATTATTTTGGTGGAATTTAATGAATCAAGGATGGCTTGTGTGCAGGCAAAGATGGGAAGTGGGAGCGAGTTCAGGTCAGCCCTGCAAAAGCTTCGGGGCAAGGAAGTTGACATATCTGGCGAAGCAGCTGAAATCGAGGTTCAATCACTCTGAACATGAACAATTGTATATGACAGGAATGTAGCGAGTGATACTAAGCAATGATGATGTCTTGTTCTTGACAGGAATACATAGAAACTCTGGATCAACTCCCAAAGCCGAGCTTCCTGGACTTGTTCCAGAGAAGATACTTGCACTCTCTAATTGTAACAATTCCTCTTTCACATCCTATGTTTCTCTACCTTCTCCTAGTTTTTGGATCGTCACTTGCTCGTCCTTATTGACAGATAGGAGTTGGGCTGATGATCTTTCAACAATTCGGTGGAATCAATGGGATAAGCTTTTATGTCAGCAATGTTTTTGAAGTAGCAGGTATAGAATGCTCTGTAACGAAACTGCTAAGAGTCGGATCATGTCACCACTTACAACTAATTAATCCCGATGTTTTCAGGATTTTCTCCAAGAGTCGGGACCATAATCTATGCTGCTCTCCAGGTTTCCTACTCTCACTCTCATGTTACATTACAAGTACAAGTAGCTGCCATTTTTCGTCTTCTTGTGTCATTCAAGCTTCATGACTATGCAAAACCCGAACACATCTCTAACATTATGATCTGGATACATTCGCAGGTTGTGGTTACTGCAATTGGTGCAACTCTGATAGATAAAACTGGAAGGAAGCCTCTTATACTGGTAAATCCTAGTACAAAACAACCAATCATAGTCTCCGCCTTGAAAAATCATTATGAACACCTTATGTTGGGCATATTTCAGGTTTCTGCAACAGGATTAGTCCTCGGATGCGTGCTGTCAGCAGTTGCATTTTACATGAAGGTAACTCGAAAAGGACAAGTTCAGTTCATAAAGTTTCGGGTTCACATTTGATATGTTACCTCTCCTTTTCAGGCCCATGAAATGGCGCTTCATGCAGTTCCGGTCCTCATTGTGCTTGGCATACTGGTTAGTTAGTTCATCAAATCTTAGCATGCCTATTCTGATATTTGACAATAACATGGATTCTTCAGCTGTTTGTAGCATCGTTTTCAGTAGGAATGGGTGCGATTCCATGGGTCGTGATGTCCGAGGTAGCAACTAAACTGAGTAATATGCGTGTCATTCCTAAATCCTCTAACAATATGACAATCCGAGACCTTATGTTTGCAGATATTTCCTATAAATATTAAAGGGACGGCCGGGAGCTTGGCAACATTGGTGAACTGGATGGGATCATGGGCTGTTTCCCACACTTTCAACTATCTCATGGCTTGGAGCTCTTATGGTACTTTTGCTATTTACGCTGTGATCAACGTGCTGGCGATATTCTTCATAGTAGCCATGATGCCCGAAACAAAGGGCAGGACTTTGGAGCAAATCCAAGCAACAATCAACTCAAACTGAAATAACTGATTAGCAGTTTGTTTTGATTCTTGGAAATTAACCTCTTCGAGTCCGACATGCCATTACAGTAACGTTGAAGAGTAATCGATTTCAAACATAGTTTTGATGTTTGTGGTGAGATAGATTGATCATGTGTTGATGAGATGGCACTTGTTACGTGTGTTTTGATTCAGTTTAGTTTTAAACTATGTTTTGGTTCAATCTAATCTCCCGAGTATGTCACTTTGTTCAGACAAAACAAGAAGTTAAAACTTAAAACCTGTGTAACTGTAAGTCCTTCAATGTAGAGTGTGGTGTGTGCTTCATGTGCATTTTGCTGGACTAGGATTCGATCCTTTTAGCTTTACAACTTTCTGTTTATGTTGCCCCCCGTAGCTATAGTGTCATGTCGATTCTTCGTTAAACCAACGGTCACGATGTGATGATCGGAAGTACCTTTCGATGACACCACCGAGTATGATCCCGGAACAAACTTGTACGGACAGTTCGGGGACGCCAATATGTAATCTACCCTCGTACCGTATCTGCAAGTCCCTTGCACACCTACATAAATTACCAATTAGACTCCGACAAGACAATAAGTTTAAGGAAGGAGCAGAAAAAGATCAGCGTACTTTGGCCTTTGGCAACCATAACGACGGACTCACACTCTCCGGCGAACTCCTTAGCGTCCCTGTACTGTTTACGCTTCAAATGCCTCATGACTTCCACCTTCGGCGCCGGCTTTCCCATCTCTTCGTAGTACTAAGATCGCGTGTTCAAATGTAGCATTAAGTCTATGAGTCATGTAATGCAAAGTGATGGCAAAGGCATTACCTTTGCTATATCCAACCATCTCTGTTCCGAGTAATCTGAGTTGTCCAGAGAATTGAGACCTCCGGCCAAGATGTGCGGTCCATCCCTAGAGTTGATGATCGCTTCGATTTGCTTCATCCTCCAGTTCTCGTCGAGATGATCGAGGTGAGTGCAGTAGAAGTTCACCTCCCCGATCCCGGGCACATCGATTGTTGCCTTCAGAACGTTCCTGCTTGTCACAAACTCACAACAAAACAATTCAATCATAGTATGTATATATTTTCACGACGTTAATTACACCTGACTCCCCTTAAGTTATCGGTTTTTTCAATAACTACACCAAAATATTTTTTTTGGCAGCATGAGTACCTAAAGTTTCATAAATTTTCACGACGTCAACTTCTATTAACATTTTAACTGAAAATCAGACATGTGCTTAGCACATGTTTGATAAAGTTGTTTAATGACAAAACTGCCCCCACTTCAACTTCAAATTTTCAAAACCATGTCATGTATAGTAACTGAACTTTTCTCTTTCATTTCTCTCTCCATTCTCTCCAAAATCTCAACCTTCGAACATTAATTCTAATTTGATTCTAAAAATTGAAACAAAATCAATCTTAGTTATTATGTTATGGTTTGATTTCTTTATGATTCATTACAGTTTGGTTTGACCTATTTCTTCATCTTTGAGTTTAGGATCTTGTCTTGGATCGAAAATCGGATCTATAAATTTCTTCAATTTGGGGTTGTTGGTACTCATTGATTTCGAAAATCAGATCTCAGATCTCAGGTTTTGGAAATCACACCTACTGTCGCCATATGTGTTGCTTGGAGAATCCGACGGTTCCGACGGGTCCATGGAGAATCCGAGAAAAATGAGGAACAATTTGCTGGGTTCGGGGAGATTTAAAGGAAAGAGAAAG
>JAYMSW010001792.1:0-15330 GCA_036897725.1 Erodium texanum | reverse complement strand
GAGGGGGACGAACCGGTTGATGCCGGAGCACTGGTCCGGCGAGAAGATCTTCCACCACCGGACGGAGCCGTACGCCAGAATCATCGCCACGTAAAGCGGAACCACCGCGCTGAGCACGGTGTAGAGATCGCCCCAAGTAATCATAGCTTCAAAATTTCAGTTAAAGAGAATCAGTTACAGATCTATGGTTCGTTACAGCAGGAGGAGCTAGAGGAGTAGAAGCAGAGGCTATGTGGCATTCGGAGGTAAAAACGACATGATGGTAAGGGCAAATTGGGGAAAATACCGTTAGTTAACTAACTAGTGATATGGGTTTGCTGATCTTTCTGCTACTTCTCTGATTTGGAAATGATCAGATGAGATCAGATCAGAGAGAGTTTAGGGAAGGGAACAGAGAATTTAGGAGGAGTACAGAGCACGAGAACAGAGAGAGAAAGTTGAAGAATTTGGGTTTTGATTGGATTACACAATTTGATGTTGTAAATTCAGAGGAATATATATAGAGAAACTTGGTGAGAGAGGGAGGATATAGAAACAATAGGAATTTTTAAATATTATTATATTAACTATTTCTAAAATGAAAAGTTATAAATTGATCTAAATATTTATAAATAAATAGGATTATTATTATTTTTTGTTACATTGATGTCTAAGAAACATAAGGTAACAAAAAAAATTAAACACAACTCATGTGTAAATTAATAAAAGATTTATTACAATTTGACATTATTTTTCCTTTAAGATATTTAATTCTGTTAATGTAGCAAATGTTGATATGGCGATTTTTTTATTTTGTTGAGACTGATTTGTATTTTTGAATTTTAAAGTGAAAATTAGAAACTAGTGTAAGAAATCGAAGAGTATGAAATTGATTTTTAAATTGAATGATTTATGTGAGGTTTTATATACATATCACATGAGGCATCATCATACTGGGTGATCATTAGGTGATTTGAAGGATTTAGTTTATTAGTAAATATTTATTTGAAAGGATTTTGGATGAAATGAGAGCTTGGTGTTCGATATCTTAGTGAAAACCAAACTATTGTTTTAAGACTTCTGTTTATAATTGAACTTTTAAACAAACCGAGTTTGAGTTGGTAGGTTAATTTTGAGGATGACATAATTTTAATTGTATTAAATGTAAATAAACCATAACTAAATTAACTTATTCAGTGTTTAGTGGTTAACTAATAACATTTTAATATCTTTAGGGAAGAAATTAACCTTTTACCCTTAGTGGAAAATTAGACTCAGAGCAAGTATAGCTATGCTATGGCAATGTCAATGGAAGTCTTCAACGACCCTTTACAGTGAAAACCATCGAGATTAAGTTTCAACAGCATAATAACTTAAATTTTAAACTTAATTAATAGAAAGCCGAGCCATTTGGAGCTCCAGCCCGATGCTCATTATTTTCGGGTGAGCAAGTGACCCTAATTTATCAAGTCCAATCGCTGCAACCCATGTGAAAAGTTAGAGTAGGAGGTAGTTGTTCGTTGTCGGCTCATATCGAGCCTAAGAGGATGTGAGAAGTCGATTAAGACAAATCAGATCTGGTAGATGGGCGAGCTACCACAGTTGAAAGGATCAGATATCCGAGATCAGATAGTTCACTTGTGTATGGTTGTATCGGTATAGGTTTAGTTTTTAGTACTAGAGTTGTAGGTTAGTTTTGGTTACCAGCTGTGTCTGGTTCGTTGTGTTAGCGTCTGTCTGACTTTGGGTGCCGTCTCGGCGGGCCTATGAGCTAGTTTGAGGTCGGCGTGTAGTGTCAGTTTCATCTGGTTAGTTGGGTCAGTTTTAGGCTGGAAGTGGTGGCTGACCCATGTGATAAGTGTGTGCTAGTTGTATCCGTGGTGATACACATCCTAGGAGTGGCTGTATGGTTTATTTGTTCAAAAAAAACCTTAATTAATAGAAGTAAAGCTACTATGCAAGTAAACCCTGAATCTATTGTTGTATATCCGACAACGAAAATTCATGAAGAAATTGATCAATTAATAAACATATTAAAAATTTTACTCATCAATTCGAACTTTTACATTGGATAAGGCTTTGACAAGACTTGAAGAACAGGAAAAAAAAAAAAAAAAACTGGGGAATCATTTTTTATCTTAACCACCAAATATAGTTGGTTAGAACCGTGAATGAAAAATATAGTTCACATCCGTGGGAAGCTTATATTCTTGAGAGTATAAAATGTATATGTATTGAATTATAACTAAATAATCAATTCGTCATTTCCTATTGATAAATTATCAATTTGGTCCCTGAATTTAATAATAACACCAAACATAGGTCGTGTTTATGGAGCTAGATAGAGCACATTCATCAAACAAACAAGAACTAAAATCCACAATTGCCTGAAAGGCTACTTTAGTAAGTCTGCGGATTAAAAACATGTTTTCCACTTTTTATTTCTGAAGTCAAAACTGATAAGTAAACACTTTGCAAATCAAAATATGCTCAATCTATCATGAGTTACAAGATCATTTTATTTCACGACAAAGTGAATTTCATGCAACAAAACTTTGATAAGAGAACGAGTTTATCAACTAATTAAATATAAATCTCGTCATTCCTCTGCAACTGAATTATAATCAAACATCAAATTTACACAAAAGGATAAGAAGAAAAAACAGAAGAAGCCATTAATGCTTTCTATCAGGTTCTCCTCAAGAAGAGTATGGAGAGATAGAGAGAATAGATATAATTAATTATATATCTGCTTCGACAGTAAGGTTTGACAGCAACAATCTGTAGAAGTCATATCTCTTTCACGGTCATTCTCTAGTTCTAGCTAGCCTCATCCAAGAAAAAGAAAAAAAAAACAGATTAAAAACGGATTATTTCGATATTTTACAAATTTAACAATCCGATAATTCTTAAATCTATCTATATTTTTTGCATACAGATAAAATGTTTATGATCAAATTTACTTATCCTTTTCCTTCCCTTTGGGTTTCAGTTCAAAAGGATAGTGGATCCTTAAACTTACACATCGTTTATAACCCATCCGTACACTTCCATTATTTCCTTAAGCAGAGTATTGCTAAAGTTGCATAAAGCGAAATATTAATAATGGTTCCCAAAGATCCAATGTAATTACGAAAAAACCAAAGGGAATAATAATAGAAGGTGGGAGTTTTAGGAGTGATGATCACATCATTAGTCCCACTCACATACCTAAAATATCAAATAAATGATTGATTCTCATATCCCTCAAAGTAACCTCCTCTTTTTGCTACCTCTCATCAACCTTACCCACCATCAAATTAATTCTTCCTCCTAACTCCTTATACCTAGCTCCTACGATATCTTGGACTCAACTAATCTGTTATTTCCCGTTTTAAAACACTCATCTTTCCTCACACCCGTTACGTATACTACCAGACTGAATAATCACAAATAAATTAATACAAATTTTATTATTTGTATTCGAGCATATAGCTTAATGATGAAAATTGAAAAGGGGTTTAAAATGGGAAGAAAAAAGGGGGGAAGAAATGGTAGGACATGAAGGGGCCATAATGTGAAACAAGAACAAGTGGCATAGCATGTGGCCATGTTAGCTCCGAGGGGTCACCACACACGTGCACATCTGTAACCTTCACTGACTCGGAGCGTATGAGGTTTTATTGCATGTTGATAACTTGGACTGTCCGAACCAAACCAAACCCTTATCTTCTTTGTTGTGTCTTCAATATGGAACTCTATTAATCTTTTGAGTCCTGCTCATTGCTGTTATTGGAACCAGACACGGATATAAAAACAATATACTTTAATTATTGTTTGGGAATATATTAATTAGTTGCACCCAAAGCTCCCATGTCGTGTAATAGGGACATGCCCCTGAGTCCCTCCAAGAATTTATAATTTAAATTTTTTTAAAAATCATATTTTTTAAAGTTATTATGTGAGAGTTATGAGATCATTGAGATGGAAGGTTTCTAATTTTGAAGAACAGGATTAATTAAGACTCAGTCTGTTGGCCCACTGGGCCTTTAAATTGGGCCATGAAAGTATGTTCATTTCACCTTTCTGGTGGACCATGATCCAATAATTTCACCCCAACTCAATCATTCCAAACCTGCACATGCATGCATATATACATATTCATGAAAATGTATTTGTTTATAATTTAAAATGTGGGTTTGGCTGAATTTTTTAGTCAGCTTAACACGAAATGATCATTGCTCATGTGAATTTTGATAACAAAGATGTGAACCCCATATGTTAATTTTATTATAGTACTTTGAAAATTGATAGGAATTATATATATATATATATATATATATGCACCTAAATAAACTACCGATCATTGTCTCTAACCCCTCCATGTAGGCTTGTATGATCACTCTCTGTTCTTTCTATTTATATCCGATTGGTCGTTTTCATCTCTTTCCTTGTTTAGTAAGAGGATAACTCAGCATGCTTTGTTGATTCCTACTTTATGTCCAAAAGGTTATATAAAACATTAAAACCTAATGCAAGAATCTAGGGCCATGTTTTTGGTTGGGTGAATGAGAGTGATCCATCAACTAAATTTATCACACAACACACAATTATTGCTATGCCACATTTCAGCCTCGAATCTTATTAATAACGACATAAATATATAATATCATCATAATCACATTTACTTAGTCGTCAGAAACCTTAAAACCCTAAACCCATCAACCTTAAACCTTCAATACTGACCAAACAATAGAGGAACGAGATGTTATCCTAATACGAATAACCAACGGTTGATGGTTGGGCTCGTGACCATGGACAAGGTTGACTCAATCTCGAGCCACGATTACTCGAATCTTCATGAGATTTTGTCTCCGGTCTTGTTGATTATGATAATGCCAGTGACAGATATTAGTCGTAATAGCATTAATTAGACATTTGCAAAAAAAAAAAAAAAAGACCCGTGTGCACGAGTAGTTTTGGAGTCCGAAGCCAATGCACGTGAAAGAACATTCTTGACATACGACGTCGTCTATTTCACAATTCCAAAAAAAAAAGTTATTTTTAATGTGAAGTCCTAAACCTTATCTTTTGCTATGTGTATGTTGGGTTGGGAGGGTGAAGGTATTGAAGTTCCCGATAAGCTTGTTTCTCGTACTGTAGAATGTGAAGTTTGTAATAGTAAGCAGAAACAGTTGATATTAAAACACGACTCGATGGTTTAGTGATAATTATGTGTAATTGTGTGGACCTAGTAAGCTATATATAAAACCAGCTAGTTATGTGTGTACCGGTACTGTCTCTTGTCTGAGACAAGGTTGTAAAGAGTGTCTCCTTTGGGCTTTACCTCTACCATTTTCTCAGCTGTGTTGTTCCCTACATGAGTTCCATCACCATGATGCCTTGTCTCCTCTTCTTCTTCTTGGTACATTCATCTGTTCAATCAAGAACCTGTATCTTATGGGCTTGGGCTTCTTTCTCGGCCCATAGACTGTGCTGATAAAGGCCTACCCTTTCTGCATACAAACTATAGTAGATGATTTCCTCTAAAAAAAACTATAGTAGATTATCAGCTTAAGCGGGCCCGGTCCAGTATAGCTTCATTAGTAATGCAGTTGCTTTACTTAGCAATAATAAGTTCACAATCACTAAACCATCATTTGATCCATGTCCCATATAACCCTACCTACTTAGTCTAAAATGGAGCTGAATCAAGATGGCTTGGTAGTGAAGTTTGGGGTTTGTTTTTATTTGAAATGTATGTTTTAGTTAAAATGGAACGTTTATAACAGGTTGACTTGTCAATTAGATGTGATCTACCTTTGTAAGTAACATTTTATTATTATATTTTTATTGACGTGCATTTTGTTAATTTTATCATGAAATCTAAATTTAGTTAGAGGTTACTATACATTCTCTCAAGCATGTACTGCAATTAGTACATCAAATAGTTATTAATTTCACTATATTTTATTAATGTGGTACTTTTCAAAACCTGAATCACCCGCACTCTAAACTTTAAACATGAATTTCAAACATATATATAAATAGGAGAAAATATTTACGCCTCACAAAATAAATATCAGATAAAAGTCTCTATACGATTTTGAACAATTTAATAACACAACAAACATATAGCTTATTTTTATTTGATGGTTACAAGTGATTTGAAATTAAGAAGGCAAATCACTGATTTTAAATAACCTCCAAACTTCTCAATACTGAATTTAAGTGTCAACCAAATATATATCATCATGCTTCTTCTCGAATAAAATCAATAAAACTAAAAATAAAGGTTAGAACAGACTATTGAAACATGCATGTAATTAAGTTCATGTATGTACTTCCTAACTGAACAACAAAACACCAAATTCAGACACTAAAAAAAAACAAAGCATCGACCCATGAACATTCTCTCTAATTTCCCCCCTCACAACAATATTGACTTAAAGCACCGTATATCACATGATTAACCATGCACGACAGGCTAACAAGCTGCCGAGGACTTGCGGGCTTGATGGGCCGGGCCTGCCGCCACCTTTACCGACAAGGTGGCGGCCAGGGAGGCAGGGTTGTTGGCGGTGGGGCCAGGCTTGTCGTGCGTGTTGGTGCTAACGCGCTCGCAGCGAGGGCACATAGATATGGTGGAGGCAGGCAAGGGCTCGCAGCTGTGCGGGGACATGACGGTGGGCGGCCCTACCTTCATCGCCCGGAGCTCCTCCACCTCCCTCTGCAGCCTCCGGTTCTGCTCCGTCAACGACCCAAACCACCTCTTCAAGTACTGGCACTCCATCTCCGTCTGCTTCAGCTTGCTCCTACATTCATTATTCCACATACGTGTCTTTATCATCAAGGTCTATACCATGTATATACTTTTAATGATTGCGTTTCGTGTTTTTGGACCGTCATCATTACGATGATTCACAAGAAATCATAAACTAACGCTAATATAACCTTTACTCTACAATTGAACATATTAGAATGTATCTATATTTAGATTCCAACTTGTGATTCGGAGATGTGTGAAAAATCCGAAAATTCGGTCCGTCATCCGAACCTTTTTCATTCGAGGATGGTGGGCCGGATAGCGGATCTGAAGAACCATAATTCGCAAATACTAGGGCGGATTACGGTTCTAGGGTCGGAAATTTGCAGATCATCTAATCCACCCATATATTAATACATCACCTATTATTCTTATGTACCATAACCTATTTTTGAGCTTATTTCCACACACATATGATGAAGCTCATCTAGCCTCCCACTAAACTAAGAACTTAAAAACCAAGTTCATTCTACTCTCCTGGTATAACTTACCATATGTTATCTTGACCTAATCATATTAAGTTTAACCTATTCTACAAAATTAGCCTACATTGACTTGAGATGGGAGAGCTAGCTGGCCACCAAGTCAACGGTAATAATGAGTGTGACATTCAGAAGTTGAGATTGTGGAGGGTACACAAACATACACTATTATGTGTTTGTATAGTTGCATGATACGTATACATGTGAACAATTTTATTGTCACTTGCAAACAAAAGGTCTTTATTATTAGTATAACAGTGGCTATGGAAGCAAATCTTGAAATAGGATCAAGAATAATAATTATGGTACGTATATATAGGGAGCAGAATGTGATGGAGATGAGATTATAAGGTGAGTGGGAGATCTATGGATGCATATATGGTCCATAATGTAGATATAGATTGTGTCAACCACAAGATCTTTATGTTCCATGCTTTTGAAACCCAACCACCACCAACACATATTACATTATAGAGAGTACGGGTCAGTACCTGGCCCTGCGGTTTTGAAACCACACCTCAACTTGTCTCGGCCTTAGCTTCAACTCTTCTGCCAATGCCTCCTTTTGTTTCTGCGTAATAATGGGCCAATATTAATAATTAAATTGATTATTATATTGTGTGTATAATTATTAATCAATTAAGTGCGTACTTACCGGATTTAGAGTGTGGTTGAGTCTAAAACTTTCTTCTAAGAGCCTTGACTGTTCCTTGGTCAGCCGGAGCTTCTTTCTCGGCGGCCCGTTGTCTTCCTCGTCCTCCATGTCCATGTTCTCTCCGTCGAACGACGGTGCTCGATTCATGTCAATCTCTCTCCCTCCTTCACCTTCTCGAGCCATGGATTCATAATTAGTACTTAAACACAAGAACAAACTCAAGATAATCAAAAACAAATTATTATAAGCGTGTCAATAAAAAATAGATGCAAAAAATGATTAATCCCTTACCACATATATCACATGTGATGCTTGTATAATACACACATAATTTTGGAACAAAATTTGTACATAGATTAGTAATAATTAATTTAATCAAACAGTCTTGATCATAAACTTGAACCCTGAATCGCGAACCCAGATATAAGATTTATGGGATATTGAAGATTTGTTAGCTTACCAGAAGAAGGGAGCGATGGGGATGAAGAAGAGAAGCCCATGGTGAGCTCTAAGTAGCTAGAAGAAGGTGAAGCCTCCATGATCGGTCCTTGCTTGGTCCGATCCACACGATTAAGAGCATACAAAGATGATGATCATGTACAAATATATATATACCTAATTTCTTTGTTTCAAGAAAGGGTAAAGTGAAAAAAACATAAACCCAGAAAAGGAGACACAGAGAGAGAGAGACGAGGATCAGCCCAAAACAAGACGGCCAAGAAGAAGGTGATTAAAATGAGAGGTTAAAAGGTGAATTAAATAGAACCAAGTAAATATATAGGGAGAGAGGAAAGACATATGGTATAATAAAATAAAGAAATAAACAATATATAAAATTTGGTAGAGTTGGAGTTTGATTAGGGTTTTGTTTTGACTATGGTTGTTCCTTGGTCGTCAAAAGTCAAAGGGTCAAACCGTTTGACGAGGAAAAATGGAGGCTGTAGTGGAATAACCGGCAGGTTTTAACTGAAAATTATGGTGCATGACCTGATTTTCAGAAATGATTGGACTGTGACCTTCTTCTTTACCTCTCCGTTACAGTTCTGCACATGCTCCTCCTTAAATGCAACTCCTAAATCGAAGACTGTCTTTTTGCCTTTTATCACAGATCGAATCCAGACCGTTGAGCTATTTGACTTTTTTTATACCAAAAGGCTGGTTTCTATTGTTAAAAAGTTTAACAATATTTCTAAAATCAAGTCTTAATCTTTTCTGTTTTGTTTTTTTAGAAAGTATGATGTTTGGTTAGATTTTTTTTTTGAAGCAAGAACGATTTCATTAGATGAATGGTACCGTTGCAATAGAAAGAGATTAGTTCTAGTGGATAATACATCCGATTAAAGGAAGTAATGCTAAAAATGATCAATGATTTACATAGATGTCCCATTAAAAATCAGCATAACAATACAAAACCAACCGGACTAAGTCGTCTTAAAGTCACAATAATCGTGAAGCTAAATATCGTAATAGATGTGTGCCTAAAGTCAGATTAAGCTGACGTCTTATCGACTAACAAAACACGAAAAAGCTGCATACTAAAACACGAACCAAAGCAAGGTGATAACAGCGTCGCAAGAAGGCTTGGCGAAGGGGAGACGGTACAGAGGGTCACCTACCAAAGCCGGGTCCAACATCAGCAAAAAAAAGAACTGGAGAGGGGGAGAGCATGCTCAAAGAGCTCTAATCCCCCTCTCCATACTCTGACGGCCGATGAAAACCCAAAGGAAAGAGACGACTTTGAAAACCTTAGAGAGAATGCTCATGTTTGGTTTTATATTTGTAATTTCTAGTATCTTGATAATATTATACAAAAATGATGTTTGACTTTATATACATTCCGAATTATAAAAAAAGAAGATCAATTCCCTCCCGTGTGTTTATACAAACTTTTTGTACATATATGTCCATTTTCATGTTATGATGGCATCATATTCTTGTCCTGAAAATAAGAATTATCACGTGCTTAGTAGAAAGTTTTGCCAAACAGAACAAGAATCAAAACAAAATCAGCCTATGCATGAATTAAGATGATTCTCATTCGTACTGCCAACGTAACATATATGTAATATTAGTATAAGCTCCCAATTTCTTATAAATGTCCATGTTATAAGAGGTTTTTATCATTTCTTTCACAAATGAATATTAGTTGTCACACGCCTCTTAGAAAAAAACAATATGATTTTACATGGAGCTGATTTATTAGAGTTTTACATCATGAATTTTTCAGATCATTAATTGATTAGTAAATAATATTGGGATTTCTGTCCAGGTAATTTGAGGATTTAGATAATTATAGAATACTTGGTGATCTTTGTTCAACCTGCAAGAACTCAAGACTTGTTTATTTATTTCTTTTTAATCTAGTCTAAACCTAAAGACGCTTAAGCTTTAAATTTTCTAACGTGCATGCAATTTATTTGAGAAAAAAAAGGGTCAGTTTTACTTGCTTCAAATGAGTTATGTATGCTAAAGTATGAATTAAATACGAAAGAATGATGTAGGCAATATATACATACAAGTAGCAAAGTATTCGAGGGCAATGGAGAAAAAAAAATGTCATGGCGGTGGGAAGAGAAGAATCAATAACACTGTAGCCTCTTATATTTTCTTGGATCCCCACTATTTTTGTATTATCCAATCAAACCATATTGTTTTGATCCTTTGACCATTGTTTTGCTACTTTAACCAAAAGTTCCATCTACTTCTTATCATCTTTATAGTGCTTTTATTCCTACAAGTCATAATATTATTATTATTATGTAAACAGTGGTATTTATATGTTTATATTAATCAGATGTTTAGCATTAAAGCTCTCGAATTATAGCATATATTAAATCAAATCCTTCGTATGAGAGTGTTCTATATATTTGTTTGAAAAGATACGTGGCAGTGGCATGGTGAGGACGAGCAGGTGCAGCAAGTGGCTAAAAGAAGGCGGAAAAGCGTGGGGCCGACAGCGATGATTAAGGAAAGGACAACTCATGGAACAAAAGGAAGGTGGGACCCACCATTGATGATTGGTTAGGAGGAAACCGCAGAAGATAAGAGGACCCACTTGTCTGCTTGTCTGTCCAACATCCATAATGTCATCATTGCCCTCGTGTCATGTCATTCTGTTCCTTCCCTTCATTTCCCTCTATGATCCAGTCAATGCACCAGGCTGGGTTAGGTTGCGTCAGGCCCACAGAACCGTGTAGGCTTAATTTGAAATTTGACCAGCACATGACCCAAATGAAAAGCCCATCAATGGATGCTGGGCTAAATCCAGCCCATCTGAGACATCATTCGACTACTTATTTTCCCTATTTATACTTCCAAAGGTCAAGATGGGATGTATACAACGAGATCTTCCTCTTCCTTTCTTCTTTCTCTGATGTTTCGGCGCCTAGGGTTAGGGGTTCTTCTTTTGCGATATTGTCTTGGGCTGACGCTGTAAAGGGTAGAGCATCGGCTCTGAATATACCTGTAGGTTCTCTACAGGGTGCCCTGACCTTTCAGCCCTATACATCAATCTTCTATGGCATCATAGTACGGGTTCTGTGCTTGGTTTCGGCGTCGTCGGGTTCTTTCCCGTCGCCGGCTTACCTTTTCTTTATTCACAAATCCGCCTCCAAACGCCATTACATTTCGATTCATAGATTGGTTTCTTTGTTTGATTTTAATTTGTTGTTTTGTTTGTTTTGGAAATTAGAGGCTATGGGGTTTACTTCTCTGTGATGAACAACACAGATGACGAGTCTGATTTATCCATTCTTTAAAAATCTTGATGACAATCGAGGCATTTGTCTGAGAGATCTATCCCTATACTTATTATCCAATTATGTGTTTTTAGGATTTGATTTCGGTTTCATTCTAAGCAGAGTAGTGTTGATTCTTTTTTACGTTACTGATATTTTTTTGGGCTTCATAATCTGGTCTTTGTGGATGTTTCAATTCCCATTAGACTCGTTCCCTTGAAGCTAGATTTAGAGTGTTGCTCTATTCTTAAACTATCTCTTTTGATTTTGATTTTCGCCGATTTTTAGAGTTGAATGGGGCAACTATATTTCTCTTATTTTTTTTATTTGAATTTCAAGGTGTTTTTTGTTGAGAACGATGATGAAGAACTTTATACATTACAGACCTGTAATGATTTGCGGAAATGATCGCAGATTATGAACATCTAAGGGGCTGAGTTCTCTTTCAACTGCAATTACATTGGCTTAATTTCTCTGTTGCTTTTTAATTATTTACTTTCATTCAAATTGCCTCCTTAAAATCATTTCTGAAGATGAGATTGAAACTTAATTAACGTTTGGATATCCTTCTACGACACATTTTTGTGAACTAGGTATTGAGTTTCGTGGACTGCGAAGATGATGAATTGGGAATATTTGCTTGTATTGGCTGCGGTTTCTTGGAAGCTGAGGAAACATAATTAAGCTCATGTTAGTTCTGTGTGTACATTTGTTGTAATTTCTTCATGTTTTGGCACTTTTGTGGAATTGTTTCGATGTTGAACTTGTATTCAAAATAGCCAAAAAAAAAATTCTGTTGTAATATGTGAATTTTGCTAGTTTGTAAATTAATAAGATTAGTTAGTTTGTAAATGTAAAACTTTTTTGCTAGTGTAAAATATTGTTAGTTTTTTGGAAAATAAGATTATTTTAATATTGTTATTTTATAATTTTCCTTTAAAAATAATATAGTATTTGACGGCTTTGGTTGTAATTTTCATATTTTCCTATTACTTTGACTAAATCTGTTATATGAATATGATGTTTAGTAATGATTAAAATCCATTAGTAATCTAATTGAATTAAAATAATCAGACTTAATACAATGAATCTACCTAAATTTGTATATTTTCTTTTCTAATCTAACTCAATTCTTGTCCCTCCTGTGTGGGGTTGAGAGGATTGAGATTTTTAGGTTGTTATTTTTTGAGTTTAAATTCGAGAATGATTTCGTTTTTTCATGAATGTAAGTAATGAAAGTTAAGATGCAATTTTTTTTTAATTCAGTTATGAGTTATTTATATTGATTGATTAATTATTTCTACACGTATTTACATCAACTTTTTAAGATGTATTGATATTTTTCTTCGTACATTAATTTCGTATCAAGAAATTGGTGTGTAGTTAGCTAAAACTCACATCATACATATTTAATATTTTGAACATTTCAAAGTCAATTCTCTCATCCCCTCCATAAATACTTCACTGCTCAGTGGAGCCACTTCCTCTAGCTCTCTTATATAAGAACATGTTGGCACTGAACAATCTCACAGCAATACAGTCAATCCAATATGGCTATTTTCTCCTTCCTTTTCTGCTTGACCTTGTTGTGTCCTTTACTGTCCTCAGCTTCCCAAACCTTTCTTGCAGCCCAAGCTACTGCCCTTCTCAACTATAAGGCCACACTTGAACACAAGTCCCAACTCCACCTCTCTTCATGGTCCAATTCCTCAGCTCACACCAGTCCTTGGCACTTGGCAATGGCATGGCATTTCCTGCAACTCTGAGAACACAAGTGTCACTGGGATTGATCTTTTCCACTTGGGTTTAGAAGGTACTCTTCTGATTTTTATTTTCCCACTTTCACGAATCTTGAGTCTCTTGATCTTAGTGCTAATCAACTTTTTGGCACCATCCCACCTCAAATAGGGTACCTCTCTAAACTCACCTGTCTTGATCTCTCCAATAATAAGTTTTATGGCCAAATTCCATTAGAGTTTGTGTTGATAGGTCTTCAGTTCTTATACCTTGCCAAAAACGAGCTTAACAACTCGATCCCTGCTTCACTTGGTCGCCTGACTAACCTGGTCGAGTTGTATCTCTACGGAAACCAATTTTCGGGCTCCATTCTGGAAGAGATAGGAAATATGAGATCTTTGGTTAATTTAGAGTTGAGCACCAATGACCTTAGTGAGCCCATTCCAGCTTCACTTAGTCGATTCAGAAACCTCACCACATTGTATCTGTTTGACAACCGATTTTCAGGCTTCATCCCTCGAGAGATTGGGGGTATGAGATCTCGTGTTGATTTAAAGTTAACCAATAATAACCTTAGTGGACCTATGCCAGTTTCATTTTGTCGACTAACAAACCTCAGGACGTTGTACTTGTTTGACAACCAACTTTTAGGCCCCATCCCTCGAGAGATAGGAAAGATGAAATCTCTTGTTGACCTAGACTTGAGCAACGATAACCTTAATGGTCCGATTCCAACTTCACTCTATGGCCTAACAAACCTCACCTCACCTCACTATACCTCCACACAAACCAGCTTTCAGGCTTCATCCTTCAAGAGATAGGAAATATGAAATACCTAGTCGAGTTAGCATTAAACACGAATAACCTTAGCGGGTTGATTCCAGTTTCACTTGGTCACCTAACAAACCTCACCACATTGTGCTTATTTGAAAACCAACTTTCTGGTTCCATCCCAAAAGAAATAGGAAATATCAAATCTCTTGTTGATTTAGAGTTAAGCCCCAATAACTTTAAGGGATCCATTCCTGCTTCATTTGGTAATCTTACAAGCCTCACCTTACTTTATCTGGCTGGAAATAAACTTTCAGGACCCATCCCTCAAGAGATAGGAAATATAAAATATCTTGTTAAATTAATGTTAAACTCCAATAGCTTTAGTGGACCCATTTCAGTTACTCTCCTAACAAGTCTCACCACATTATATTTGCATAGAAACCAACTTTCAGGCTCTATACCACAAGAGATAGGAAATATGAAATCTCTTGTGACGTTAGCGCTAGGCACCAACAACCTTAACGGGCCTATTCCATTTTCTATAGGTAACCTAACAAATCTTACTAGCTTATACCTACATGCAAACCAACTTTCAGGTTTCATTCCTCAAACAATTGGAAATATCAAATCTCTTGTTGATCTATAGTTAAATAACAACAACTTTACCGGGTCTATTCCTACTTCAATTTGTAACCTAACAAACCTCAGCACCTTGTATCTATTAGTGAACCAACTTTCAGGTCCAATCCCTCAAGAGATAGAGGTAATATAAAATCTCTGGTTTTGTTAAATTCAAGTGACAATAACCTTTGTGGATCAATCCTAGTTTCATTGGGTAATCTTACAAACCTCCGTGAACTATATCTCGACACAAACCAACTTTCAGGACCCATCTCAGAAGAAATAGGAAACTTGTTGTCAATACATAAGATAAGGTTGGAGGATAATCAATTGTATGGCCCTTTGCCACCAAATATTTGTCAAGGCAGACTCCTTCAGAATTTTTCAGCCCGCAACAATCATCTGACCGGTCCAGTCCCCAGATCTTTGAAAAATTGCAAGAGCCTGATTCGAGTTCATCTCGAAGGAAACCAGCTATCTGGGGATGTTTCAGAAGCTTTTGGAGTTCATCCGAATTTGAATTACTTAGACCTAAGTGAC
>JAYMSW010001791.1:0-15333 GCA_036897725.1 Erodium texanum | reverse complement strand
CTGGCTTAATGTCAGATTTAGTCTGGTGGTTTTAGGTCCTCTCATTTAGGTCTAGTCTGGTTGTAACCGGTACTCGAGCTATGCTTAGTGAGAAGCTGACCGCAGGAATTTCATTCCCACAAAGTCTAGGTTTTGTGAGGGCTATTTCCCTAATCGTTTCACCAATTGTTATGTATGTCATTACGTTGATATATAATATTGCAGCAATTTCTTTTAAAAAAAAAAAACAAAAGGATTATTTGTCATTTGCAGAAGTTAGTGTATAGTGAAATTTTTTACTTGAAGATAAACTGCAAATGTGTAAAGGTAAAAGTGATTATACATAACTTCTTACTTTAATCATTAAAGAAAGTCAAATTAATCATTGCTCTAAGGTGATAAATAGGTTCATAGTCCATGCACACAATTAAAGGTAAATTTATCGCTCCTTGTTTGACTCTAAAGTTCATTTACTAGACATAATTATGAAAAAGAAAAAAATCTGTGTTCAAACACTAATTATAAATTATTACTCTTACAAATTGACTAGAACGTCATATAATTATAATTTTTTTTAAAGAAAATGAACACAATATTGTGTCTCTGCTTAAGTGACTTGCACATGACCATTTCTTCTTCAACAACTCTCTGTTGACTCTCTCTCCCTTCACTCACCGGAGCTCTGACAGCCGGATCTCAGACTAGTCGCCAGTGCATGTGGGTCCGCTCAGGTCTAAGAAGCTGTTTCCTTGCGATAGGCTTTTAAAAAGGCCCAAACATCGCAATCACCAAAATGGTGGGAAGGCCCACATAAAATAAGGCCACTCTCATAACCAAGAAGCCTAAAAAGCAGTAAGGCCTAAACCAGATAGCTGGCCCAGTAAGGCCCAATTAAAAATCTTGAGAAAACTCTTGCTCATGTTCCTCCTCCATCACATCACATGCTTTTGTCAATATTCCTTAATAGATATGTGCTGTCATTGTTGGCCTTTTCTTACAAAATAATCAAAACCCTTGTGAACATTATTACTTTTTAAATTGTATTTGAAGAATAATTCCACCTAAATTAATTCGTTGGCTTTTTGAGGTAGATCCCCCCCCCCCATATCAATGTTAATATAACTAACTAGACCCAATATCAAGTACACATCTTTAAAATAATTAATTTTATGGATATAAAAATCAATATTTAATTATATATTTTTTTTAAAAGATCATTCTAGAATTGGATGCTAAATTTTTAAAATTTTGATGGGTAATTCAAAACAAATAAGAATAAAACGGTAATATTTTCGTCAAATAATCCTCCCCTAGATTTCTTCTTCTTCTGTTTTGTGGAATCTAACTTCAAAAGTTCAAAATGTACCGAATTATCTTAGAATTAGTATATATTTTATGTGTATATAATATTGTTGATTCATGTGGATACCGCTTATCCCCAATTGGCATTATTTGAGGTGTGACTCTTCTTCCTCTTTCTTCCTCATCCCCAAAACACACAGAGACAGATAGCACTAACAAGAGTTGGGAGCTTGTGGGTATCCAAGAAAGCCAAGCAAGAGATCTCCCACATTGCCACTGATCTCTCCGTACGTTCATTAATTCCTCTCTTATCTCTTCTTCTTCTATAGCTTCCAAATGTTTAGATTTCCGATGTTAAATATGTCTTAAATCAATGTTGATCTGGAAACTACCTAGGGTTTAGGCGAACGAAGGTCCTATCCAGGCCAGGCCCAGACCCTTCTGGGATTTTGTAGCCAACATCGTTATTGGTGAATCACGAATATTTTTGTATTCACTATCGTTATTTTATTTGCAGTCTCTCTCCAACACGGTGGAAGAGAAGGCCAAATGGGTATTTAACAAGCTTCGAGGTAAGGCCGTGATCATGCTCTCTATATAATGGGTTGATTCAAGAGCACTTCATGATCTTCCTTGTTGTACATATCCATAGGCAAGCCCCAGAAGGCATTGCCAGATCTTCTACGAGAGTACAACCTTCCTCCGGGTCTCTTCCCGCGGGACATAACATGCTACGAGCTAGACGAATCGAGCTCCAAGCTCATCGTGTACCTTCCCTCTCCTTGCGAGGTGAGCTTCAAGGACTCGACCGTCATCAAGTACGCTACTCGGGTCAAGGCTACATTGTCGAGGGGAAAGCTCACCGGCATAGAAGGAATGAAGACCAAAGTGCTGGTGTGGGTTAAGGTCACGAGCGTGGCTGTCGAGAGCTACAAGTCTGATAAGGTTTGGTTCACTGCCGGTGTCAAGAAATCCAAGCCTAAAGATGCTTTTGAAGTTCCTCCTGATTCCGTTGCTCAAGAGTTTTGATCTGTTCACTTGCTTCGACTCATCCAATGTTTCATTTGTGGTACTACTATGTTAATATCTAATGTTGCTTATTGCAAGTTTCAAGAACCTTGACAAGTATGGAAGAATTGTCTTTGAAGCAAGAAGCTAGATACAATACCATTTTGGTCGCTGCATCATTATCAATTATAATTATCATGGCTCTGTTTCAATGCTTGTTATTCAAGCAAAAATTCTTTATAAGTCACTATGACAACTTATCAAGCATTGATCCACTCGTATGGACTCGACCAGTTTAATAGATTTGACAGATTAACAAATCTTGACCGTTCATCACTGACCCGACAAAATGAACATATAAAAAAGTCAAATGGGTAAGTCCATCGCTTTCTCTCACCACCCTGTACTGATGGTCACCAGCTGTCGCTGGCTTGGAGCCTACAATGTGGACGGTCCGAAGAGATTGAAGTACAGTGACTAATTGTTGATGGCTTGGTCGATCACTACAACATATTTGGCGATGGGATCAATACTTGATCATCCCTGAGCTTAAACTCTTCGATTCTGACAAAACCTCGATTCATCGTTTCCTCCGCACACAAATTTCATAAAGCAATACCATGACTCTCTCTTTCCCAACACTTCATTATCATCTATTCCTCGTATCTCAGGCTCCGAGGAAATCAACTTCCCCACAATTCCAGGTACTATTAATCTTCCAATCTCTAGTGTAAATAGCAATTTCTATGCTACTATTGAGATCAGATTGTAATTTAATCCTATCATCTTATACTTGTATGCTATTCTCGGAAATGTGTTAAATTTGATTTGATCAGATAATATGGGTGAGATTGATACAAAATCGATTAAATCAGTCCAAACCGCACTTACTTTGTTCGAAGAGAAGTGTCAACAGAGAAAAAAATGGCTCAGCAACAGTGATGTAAGATCCATCTCTTTGCTGGTTCTATGATTTCATACACCAAATCATGACTTCAACTCATTTAAATCCAATAGCTTGATAATATTATTTCTTGGTTTCCTGTTAATTACAGCTACAGCAAGAGCTTGAAGGCCTACTCAAGGACTTGGCCACATACAAGTTACAGCTTGAGGCCAAGGACTCGACATACCTGCAGGCCCTTTTAAAGCTGGAACAGTACCAGGAAACGAACGACAAGCTTTCGAGCCAGCTCGAGGACTCTGAGGCCGAGAGAGATAAATATGTGGCTGAACTTGGAGAAGCTACGAGAAAGAATGATGTTCTTGAATCCAAGATTAAGGAGATGGCTGATCAGCTGTCTGAAACAGCCAAGATCCGTGAACAGCTCTCGAATGTGTTACACCAGTTGAAGGCGGCTCAAGGAGAGGTCTATGTTATGGAGACAGAGCTTGCTACAGCCAGAGAGCTGAAGATCAAAGCAATGACACAAGCGGAGATGATGGAGACTTCTGCAAGCATGGAGAAGGAGAAAATGGAGGAGCTTCTGAGACATGTGTCTGAGCTCAATGAAGCTGTTCTTATGGCAAAGATAGCTGTAGGTGAAGCTGAGAAAGAGAAATGTGTAGCTTTGGCTGAGAAAGATGCTGAGGTTGAGTTGGTAAGAGATGAAGCAAAGCAAGCACAAGATGAGTTAGAAGAAATGAGAAAGAAAGTAGATACCATGCAAGAATTGGAAACTGAGGTTCTTGCCATGTCTTTATTGACTGAAACGTTACAGCACGAACTTAAGGAAGCCAAGGAGCAACTCCATTTAGCAGAGGAAGCTGTTTCTGAATTGAAAGCAGATATGGAAGCGAAAGAAGAAAAGGGTTTGGAACAAGAAGCTTACATTGAAGCACTGGAAAACGAAAAAGATGAGCTGAAAGTAGAACTAGGAAGAGCAAATGAAGAAGTGAATCGATTGATACGTGGTAACGAGTTGCTGAAACAGGAGCTAGATGGGTTTATGGAAAGAGAGAGTGAAGCAGAGGTAGAGATAGCTTTGCTGAAGTCGGAGCTTCATAAAGAAAGATCGAGAATAGCAGCAGCAGAGGCAAAAGCCGAGAGTGTTAAGTCCGGGCTCTATCTTGCAGTGCAGGAGCTAGCAATCGAAGCAGAAGAATTTAAGAAAGAAAACCAAAGATTAAGACAAGAAGCGAGTAGCAAAGCCGAAGAAACTCTCAAAGAGGATCATTCAAAACCTAAATACGATGATCAGGTCACAATTTCACTGGAAGAATACGAGTCCTTGATTAAGAAGGCAAATCCAGAAACAGTACCTGAAGCAGAAGATTCTCAAGATAAACACGAAGCGGAAGTGTTGAAGAAAGAGTTGGAAGTGGCAATGGCAAAGGTGGTGGAGCTGAGGAGCCGAGCTGAGCAGGCCGTGAGCAGAGCTGAACTAGCGGAGAGAGCAAAGGCGGCCGTGGAGGATCAGCTGAGGAAGTGGAGAGAGCAGAAGAAAAGGAAAAAGGCGGCTTTGGAGGAACTGAGGAAGGAATCGATGCCTAAGAAATATGATGACGATTACACACCTTCCTACAATAAAACTCCTACTACTACTCCTCAGCCATTGAGTAAGATTCTAAACATGAAGTTCTAGAAGTTGAAATACTAGTTTTGGGTTTACTGATTCTTTCATGTGATTCCTATGAAGATCTTGTATGATTTTGGTTATTAATCTATGATTCTTTATTATTGTTTGACCAAGTATTTAGATCCTTGATCCGATACTCGTTCGAGCCAAGGCAGTGATATAAAAGTTAACAGTTGGATGTAGAAAAGGTTAAATGTACATATACAAAATATCAGCCATATCTTTGATTCTTTGATGAATGATGATAAACATTTATTCTGGTAAGTATATATAGATACTTATTGTATACATGTAAAAACCTTTTGTTAAGGTGAAAAGAGAGTATCCACACCCTTCACCATGTGGACCAAGAATAATGAATTTGATTTGTATATTTATATGTGCAGTATAATGAAGCTCTGATAATACCTATTACAACGACTCTCACTGCACACAGCAGCCTTGTTCTTCTGCCCTGAGATATACTAGTCCACGCCTTATCCTCTGTAAGGAACATCGACAAGTTAAAATTTTTACCTCAACGAAAAAAAGAAGATAACTACAGTGTTACTTATATCCTAAGAAAGGACGTATACCTCTTTGGTATCTGTAATTTGTAGGAGCTCCAATCTTTCATGAGGCCTCCTGTCTGTCAAGTTAGAAAGCTGCATGAAGTCAAGCAAGCATTAGCAGAAATGAATTAAATGCATACCTCTGACAGGGTTGATAATAATAATATTCAATGCCCATACCCAGAAACTAAATCGCTCTGGATCTTGTGTTGATGGCATTGTTGCTTCCATATTGAGGAGTGTATCTCGTGTTCTTGGATCTGTATAGACTCCAAAGTCATTTAACGGAAAAATACAATAAATTGGTATTGGACCTTAGGCTAGGTGAAGTTTTGCTGACCAGATTCTAAATTCACTTGAACACAAACGACCCGGAAAATTTAATTCAGATGATAGTCAAATATCTATTAGAGAACAACCTAAAGAAAAAAAAAACTGATTAATCTTATATTTCTTAGTTTTACCATGTCTTGATGCTTCCCTTGCCCACCTCAGCCACGACCGAGCAAACTCTGCCGCATTATTCGTTGATTCTTGTAACTGTAAACATCCAAAACAAGATTTAGATATGTGAGGTGTCAATCTTCTCTTTAACATTTAGGTGTTAGACAATTTTGAATTTATTTTCTGATCTAATGATTGGTGGGCTTGTGGAAGAGTTCAGGTAATAAGTTCAACTATTCTCTTGTTGGGCCTTTTATTGTTGGGCTCCCAAGTGAAAGGCCCGGGCTCTATGTGAGGTGTGTAGAGGTACAAACATGGAAAGGGGCAAAATTGAAGAGATAGGAAAAAATAGGAAACCGAAGTTACAGTACACATACATCTGTTCTCTCGGTTGTCCCCTCTGCCGGATAAATATCTTGAATCCATTCAACCTCTGCAACTCGATACCTGCACAGAACTATGTCAACTTTAGAAAACTGAATTAATCACACTGACCATAAAGCTGTAAATGATACATGATGCCTCAATCATCCAAGAACTCACCCATCCTGATCCCAAAACCTGATGATGCGGAATCTTCGTCTACCCTCAACCTTTGTAGCAATCACAGTAAATATTAAAGCCATATATGTAGGGTTGATAATACAAAATAAATTATATGAGGGGCTCTTCTACTCATTTTGTTATTAATAACTCATGATATGATATTATTGTTAATCCATAACTAATTCACTACTTAAAATGACATTTGTTTTGGGACATCCAGTTTAAGAAAGTGGACATATTTGAGACCGAGTAACATATAATGAAACTTAACCAACAAATACTGGCAAAGTGGTAATCAATTCTCATGTTTCAACTTGAAAGGAAACAATGGCCTCACCATCATGGAGTGAAGTTGACATCATAATAACAAAGCAAAAGAAGAGACACAAGTTCTACTGATTTTATCTTGCAGAAAATTCATACCTGTGCAACATAATTTAAAGACCAAGTAATGATATCTCACCTCTATAAAGAAGCGCCCATCATGGAGTGGCTCACACCTGCATGCATATTTAAAGAATGTTATTATACAACAAAGAAACATGACAATAATTTAATATATATTGAGAGTAAGACTGGTGCAAACCACCCCTTCTTACAAACTGTGAACCGTTGGAAACTAATGTACTTTGTGTTGGAAACTATTGCACTTTGTGTTGGAAACATAGTGAACATTGTGAACAAATTACCAACACAATGTACAAAATGTGGATAGTTTGCAATAAAATGTATAATAGTGTTCAACGGTTTGCAGTTTGCACTACGAGAGGGGTTTGCACCAGAGTCCTCTCTTATATATGTATATAAATACCAATATGTCTGGCGAAATAAAAGGACTTGGAAAGAGAGAAAAAAAAAAAAGAAGAAGAACCAAACACTTACTCTGTAATCTCCACCTCACAAGCAAATTCAACAGGGTTACCTGTCGAAGAATCAGCAATAACCTATGTATTCAGACATCCACAAGCATAACTTGTTAGGAATTGTTAGACTCAGGGAACTTTACGGAGGAAACTGTTTAAGTATAAAGTCCCACATTTCTACAAATGGAAAAGAGAGAGCTAAATATAAAGGCAAGAGTCAAGCCCAACTAAGACCTTTTAGTTGTGGTCCTCGTCCCAATATACGTTACTTCGATTTAAATTTTTACATGGTATCATAGGTTGGTTTGACATTGTGTTCGTGATCTACTTGTGCTTCCTCCCTATTTATATATTCTTGATCAACTTGTGAGATCGTTCATGTTGTCCGGCCAACACTTGTGGGTAGTGCTCAAGTATTCCACATTGAAAATGTGGATTAAGTGATATTTTAAATGCTAGTTGGGTCCTTCACCTAACAGCTTAACTTTTTGGTTGGTAAGTTTAACATGGTATTAGAGCTAGTTTGTTATTGGGCCTATGACCCAAATGTATTTCCTCCCAATTAATTCTATGACGTTGTTCAATCTCCACCACATGAGGGGAAGTGGTGAAGTTGTCACTTGTCACATTGAAAGAATGTGGATTGAGTGTTCTCTTAATATACTAGTTATGCTATACATCTAATATCTTAAGGTTTGGGGTTAGAATAACTAGCACATAAATAAAAGACAGAGACAATAATCTACCATTCCCATCCGATGATTGCCCTCCATTATCCTTCTGACCTGTTTGAGTAAAAAAAATTTTCATAAATTGTCCCCACAAATTAAAGGAATATTTTGTGAACTTATTAAGTAAGAAAGCATGAATACATATTTTTACAGAAGGATGAAACAAGTCATCACGCAGACTTGATGAAAATGAGGATTCAAAATGAAACTTCATCCAAAAGCACCACGATGCACTATGCTCTTAAGTAATGTCTTTTTTATAAAAAATAAAAATAACAGCTAGCAGAAATAAATTAGAAAACTCACCATAAGTCTATATCGTGGTTCAAATATATTGAGAGGGAACTTCTGGCATGGGAGAACCACATCCATGACAAAAAGTGGCAATATGTCAACACCAGGGTTTGTCAAACTTTCATGCTCCAACTTTCTTTCAGCATATTCTTCCGGAAAGTTCTTTTGTATGATATTATTAAGTGTCACACTGGTAAACAAACAATTACGTTAATTACAGAAATAAAATAAATAAACACTTCAAATAATGAACAAACATAAATTAACTGACCTGATTGCACATGTTCTGGGAGTGTTGAATAGAACTGTCCGACACAAGGGGCATTTGTTACCTAAATTGTTATAGTGTCAGCAAAATGAAGTCAAATTCTGAAATTAAAAGTATACTTTAGAAGTACAAGATTATGTACCACGGTCCATTGACTGAAACAGACAACACCGGCAGAAAGTGTGCCCGCAAGGAGTAGTGACTGGTTCAAATAGTAACTTCAGGCAAAGAGTACAATCAAAATCATCTAGACGTTCTGCTTTCCCATGGTTTTTCCTTCCCATAGAACCAACTGACATTCTATCCAAATTATTAAGAGTTGCTTGAAGGTGATTGCTACATGTTACCACAAACAAACAAACAAAATTCATAAATAGAGCATTGCATAGCAAGTAAGAAGTAAACCTGCTTCATGATCATATATGCATCCCTTTTAATTGACTTATCTGGTTAAGGAAAACAAAAATAGGAAAATAAAGTTTCCTCCTACCTAGTGGGGTCAATCTGAAGGCCAGAAAGAATAACATCCCGGGCCATGTCATATCTCTCCAGCTGTCAACCCAAAACGAAAGTGAAGATATTAGTATCATAGAAACAATAACTCACATTAAATAAACAACAACGATAACCAAGTCATTTACAAAATAATGTAGGGGTTGGCTACATGAATCCCTAACCCTTAGCAAAACTCATAGGGCTCCTCGCCCCAAGTTTTCCTCCCTCAAATCCCTCAAAATAATCCCTATCATGTGTTTTCCTACCAGTTATTTCATGTTAACTTGGGCCTAGTGGCTTACCACCATAGCTTTAATTTCTCCTAATTGAACTGCCTTCCCTTTTCTTATGGATCATTAACCTATCGATGTGCACATGTCCAAACCATCTTAAATAGTTTTCTCTATATTTTCTATTTTGAGGCTACAGCTACCCGATACATGTTCGAATAACATCATCCAAATCTCATATATATACCTAGTGTTACTACAAATCCACCTAAGCATTTGCTACCTCCATTGTTTGGATTTGTAACCCTTTCGTAGCCCAAGATTTGTTGTCCTAAAACACACACCAAGCCGCACCTTAAAGAAATTTTATTTCCATTTCTGAGGAATTCACTTATCGTAGAGAATCTCTCAAGCTCACCTCCACTACAACCACCCTACACTAATCTTACATCTAGCATCTTCAGTTTCTCCACCTTTTGAACTATATATCCAAACTACCTAATAAGGTCACTTTTAGTTATATATATATATTCTACTTCGAGCATAATTGATCACTATGCCAACAGTATTGTTACAAGATGAGCAGAGCAGACTATTTAGTTCCCGAAGACTATTCTATGTCAATCTAACTACCAAAAAAGAGGTACAATCAACAAATAATTTGGCAGGTAAACAAGTGGCAATTTCAAGGCCTTAATAGCATCCATAGTTCCATGTGCATGATAAATATGCATGCATACAGTTACAGAAAAACCCTGGCATGTAATCTTACCAAAATGAGAGCGCTGGCCTTAAGGATGTAGGGTTTCACAGAATTATTCTGGAGGTTCATCAGCTTTTCAGCGTCTTTTAAGGCAAGCTGAATTTAATATTAATTGACTTCAGTCTGTACACCATAGCAAGTCAAACTAGAAGTATATTTCATTGTAACAAAATAAAGAATGAGGTGATAAGACATACTTCTGCATGTGTTGTAGGATCCAGCCCCTGTAATGGTCTGTTTTCAGAAGTAGTTGGAGAGAGGTGTTTAAGAAGTTGGCTAGTCCTGATAAATAGAAAAAAAAAATTATCCCAACAATTCATTAAAATCGTCAAGTTAAAAAAAACAATTAACCTGAAAACAGGAAAATAACCCATAAAAGATGAACCTGATATAAGCAACACTGCGGTTGGTCAGAATGATAGGATCACCTGGCTTGATGTTGTTTGCTCTTGAGTAATAACCGATAGCCTGAAGAAGGCACTCATTTATTAGCTTATAGATCGGTGAGGATGAAACTAAAATGGATAAATGAAGAGTAAAAGAGAACTTGTTACTTGATATTTAATCCTTGATTAAGCCACAATGGATATTGTAAACATTCAATACACTAAGTATGAAGTAAAAATGATTAAAGAAAACAACAAAGCATCTTAACTATTTCTGCTTTTAGATATGCAGGCTTACAAGAGGCATAAAGAAATATCAGCACGGCACACTGACCAGAAAACTATAAAACACAGCTAGACTAACATGTTATTTGCATTCAAACACCTTCAATTCTTTCTATGTTACACCATAATACCCAAAAGCTCTTGGACATTCCTTCCTATTTAATTTCCGATGTAAATTTTACAAGGAGATACAATGCCCTGAAGATGAACAGCTTACAACAAAAGAAACCAGCACAAGGACCAGGACAAGCAACAAGAGGACCTAGAAGTTACCTGTTCAAAGCTGTTTTCTCGAAATGATGCATTTCCTTTCTGTACAAGTTCAAAAACATGACTGAAGTGGTCCAATGGCAATGAGTTCTCTCCTTCATTAGCCTGCAAAATGAGTTCTTCCTTCGTTAGCCAGCACTTCAATTTCACTCCCAATGTGCTTTTAAAATCTTATCATATCAATACTTCTCCGAGCTAGATCATATGTCAATTAAAGTAGATAGCTTTTCTTCTTTTTTTACCTTTGCAAAGTTCCTATTTCTTCATCTTATTTAAACCCAAAATTGACCATCATCAATCAATTGAATTCATTGATGCAGTTGCATTACCCAGAAAGATTATCAGGCCATCATTCATCGCTGTCAGCCACTTATATATATTCTAGAATTTACATATTTAAAGAGCATACAGAAAAAGGTTCAGATTCCATTTTTAATACACTTTGTATATTACACAGGAACCAATTAGAGAAGAGAGAAAAAGTAATGGAAAGAAAAACAAACTAAAATCTTGTCTTTTCTACTCAATTCTTAGAACCCAAACACAATAAACCAAACAAAAGAAACAAAATCGATAAAGAATCTGCTTTTACTCCGGGGAAGCCATTGGAAATTAGAAAGAAATAATATATGAATAATTTAACAACAAAAATAGAACCCAAAAGTTAAATTCCACAAACAAGTAAAAGGAAAAAGAAATTGCATCTAGTTCAATTGAACTGAGAAAGAGTTGAAATTGAACTCCTGCTTCAGAATTCCCCTGCAACAACTAACAACGAATATGAAGTCCATTTTCTCCCTAACCAGACACATCAATTTCAGAGCAAAAGATAATCAAAATTGATAAGCTCGAAGAAGAATCTCTAAAATTGAGATAGAGAGCTCACCGAAATGTAGTCTTCAACATCGTTGAGAGCCTCAGTGCAGAGGGCGGAGGGGAAGGGTTCTCCGGCAGAGGACATTGGGGGGTCGATAGTCAATTTCCAGTGAGGAGAAGAAGAAGAAGCTGTAAAAATGTATAGGAGCAGAGAGATTAAAGAGGGGATGGAGACGAGAGTGAATGGGATTGGGAGGTAGGAGGAGCGTCGTGTTCGGCTGTGCGTCCCACATTACATGCGCGGACCAAATTCGATCACGTACCGTTTGCTTCCCTTTTCCTTTTACTGTCTACAATTCACTAATGCACTTTCGTCTCCGTCTTGCCTTTGTCTTTCAGTTCATTTGTCAAAGTCAAACCATTCCCCCAAGTGAATTTATTTTATCATTTTATCCAAAAAGTTATATTTTTCATTTTTTTTGAATGAAAGGTTGCCACAATTATATATGTCTCTCAACAGATATACATGACATTATGTGATTGAACAGGACAAGCCGTTCTTACATACACCATGTAAGGGCCCGATCGTTATGAAGACGAAACTAAAACTAACCCAAACACAGTTGGGAGATACATTCAGACCAAAGGCTGACAGACTAAAACAAGACTACGCTGGTAGCAAAAAAATTATCTACTAATACCTAATTACATTAAACTGATACTAATCTGATTCTAACAAGCAGTCTTCTTGGGTTGGGTAGCACGACCACCGAACTATTGTTAATGGCGAATCTGGCAGTCCAACCGGGGCTGGACAGTGCCGGCCACGCTACTTCCAGATCTGGGCTGTCCAATCTGGGCATCCTAGATCCTCCTGGATGCAAAAACCTGATATGCAAATTTGAGGATAAACGCTCGGGAAAACTGGGTCCAATCGGCTAAGAGGCTGGGGTGAGGGATCCATCAGCACGGTCTACCATTGGTGGCCGGCGGCCATATCCGGGAGTTATGGCCTGAGGCTCCCTAGAGCTGCCACTGATCCCCGTTTCGCACGAACGGGGTCGGAGGCGCACATATCTGCACCGGTCAGGCCTCGGAAAAAGTTTGAACGGTAGCCGACGCTTCAGTGTAAGAATCCCGACGATGGCGTGAGGAGAGGCATAGCAGAGACATCTGAAGAGGAGCAGGGGTAAGCACGACGACTCAACGGAAGCTTGTCTCTTAGGGTTTTGGGCGACTATATCGAAAGAGAGAGAAAACAAGAGCTTGTATTAGTTAGCAATTTTTTAGTATTTGTTATATTTTTCATTATCGTTCTTTAAAAGCTACACCATTTAAAACAATATCAAAAATCATATAAATTCTTAACACAAAATATTGTCAAATTTTCTTAAACAAAGAAAACAGTTTTTTTATTTTTTATTTTTTTTTGAAATAGATGATAAGATTATTTATACAATAGGATTTTTTTTGAATCATGGTTCTCCAATATAATAAATGTGCATTTAACGGCCATGCTAATTTAAGTTGGTACATGACAATTGACACGCCCGACAGTTGTGGCTTAGAGTATCTACGACCCAAAATCTAAATTTGATGCAATATTTATGTTAATTTGATGTAAATTATGTCACAAACTATTGTTGTATTTTAACCCAATTTCTAAAAATCCTTGCATATTTCTGTTTCTATTATTTGAATATTAAAAAATAAATTGAAGTTTGCAAATTTAAAAACGTAGATAAGACGAATTGAATTTAATTTTACAACTTACAACAAATATTTTAAAGATTTGAAGTCGGGTTAAAGATGTACTTATAAAAAGTTGTTTATATAATGACTATTTTCTTATTGACAAGAAAAAATTATACTGTACTACGCTTTAACATCTCCCATGAGTACGAGATTGCCGATAGTTGCAACAATATATACATATATATTTACTTTTCACTCCATTTTCATAAATGCAAACTACTTTGACAACAATTCGTCACACAACTTTTCACATAGCCTATGAAAAGCCTTTTTTGAGAGGTCGAGGGACAGAATAATTAATGTGTGTTTTGTTGTGTTTTTTTTCATAGTATGGAATGTTTTAAAGACGTATATTCCTAATAGATATATTTGATATCAATTGATTGCTCCAAAGATAACACCCAGACATAGATGGGAGGAGAAACAAACTCAGACGCAGTTGAAAGGAGAAACCCCGGCACAGCTGGGAGCAAGAACTAAACTAACTACACAAAAAACTAAAGCCGATATCGACTTGACCCAAAACAAACACTACTTTTAGACTGGGCAACAACGTACCCGGACTAACGTCACAACGATACTTCCAGATCTGGGATGCCCATACTGGGCACTCCATATCCTTCTGGATCCAGCCACTACAATTGTTCACTCGGCGAAAAACTCCCAGTAAAAACAAGTCCGATCGACTGGGCAACAAGGGGAGTCTCGGCACGCAACTGCCGACTGTTGCTTGAACATCGTTGTTGTGGTCCGATGCTTCCCGATCTGGCCGTGCAAGCCCACTCCATGACGGGGACAGCTGGAGGCGCCACGGAACTGCACCGTCCCGGCGTTGATACCCCTATCACGGCAACGACTCTCCCCCTAGACTCCGGCGAGAGAGGATTAGGTGGTGGGGGAGCGCTCCCCCCTCCCCCGCACGGCGACGACCAAATCTTCTAAGGTTTTGAGTTTGGAGAGAAAAACGAATGTGTGTTTTGTTTTTGGTGGCCCTTCATTTCATTTAGACAATGTGTTGTTTGGTTGGTTTTGTAGAAATTAATTTTACCGGTTTCAGAAGAAAAAAATTGTCACATAATGATTTGAACAATACATTTCTCTATATATGATAACCCGTCAACATTCGTAAGAAATACAGGCAATCTATAATTAACGGGTGCAAAATATATTCGTTTCAATCAAGAAGGACATTAAAATAACAAGTTATTTAGAGCTTAGTCAAACTTGAGAGTATAAGCATTGTATTTTTGTTTAGTTAATTTTGTAAAAACCCTGATTCTTTCTGTTAAAAGATTGATTCCCTTTTAAATTGTCATGAATTCACAATACCGTTACCTAAGAATGCATGACAAATCATTTTGCAAAAGTAAACACCAAAAACTTGTGAAAAAGAATAAAGAAAATGCAACAATCTATTCTCGAGCCTAATGTTTTGTTTCCTAGAAAACGGAAAAATCAAAGCTAATTAATCCTAATTAATCAAGGTCCCTGCATGCATGCACATCTAAATTTAGTGCTGCCATTTCAAGCGCTCGAGATCAGCGGTGGAGTCCACAAAATCGAACGGCGCAGGGACCACGGCGGGATCAAGCAGATCAGGGTGGACGAACCCGTAGTTGCGTAGCACCTGATTATCTGCGTAATTCAAGGCCTTCCCAAAGCCGCTCCAACACGTGTCGGCCACGTAGTCCGGGTTATGCTCTCCGTTGCACGGCTGGCACCCCGTGAAGTGCGTCAGCGCCGGCATCCGCCAGCTCCCCTTCCCGAT
>JAYMSW010001790.1:0-15336 GCA_036897725.1 Erodium texanum | reverse complement strand
TTCCGAAGTCAGGATCGAGACTAATCCTTACCACTCTGGTGTTAGGTGGGCACAGATTGCTCAGTCCCTCTAGGGCCAGAGGATTCACTCGGGTCTGGTCTCTTGTGTCACTGTTACTAGTTCAGCTTGAGTAGACCCCGATCATACCTCCTCCTTGAGGAAGCTGTGTTTCCTTTCTATAACAAACTCTTGTTAGGGTTTGTGGTTTCTTCCCCACTAACTCTTTCTCTTTTTTCTAATGCATTTCCTTTCTTTCTGGTAAAAAATAATAATAATAAAAAAACCGGTACCTCATATATAGACATGGGTTCAAATCTTACTTTCTACAAAATTATTTATTATTTCTCCATTTATCTCATTTGTCCTTCATAGCCTCTTATTCTATCTCAACATTTTCTAAATTTCACATGCAAACCTTATGAAGGCGCGTGTTAGAATATAAAATCATAATTGAACCTCCAACTATCAGCTCAAACTTTTAATTGAATTGTTTATAATAAAACGATACATTTTAACATTTACTTGTAAATTACTAGTAAAATTAAAACTAAATTATATTGTGTATATGTCCGGTTATTTTCCCTTATATTATATCTTTTCAATTTCTAATTTTGTGTAACGATCAAGAAGATGCTTCACATACAAAAAGCTGCCGTTATTACTCCCAAATCCATTAGCCAATACTCGCTTTTTCCACAAGCAAGATTGAAGGAAATCCAAGTTATGAAGAAAATATAAGAACAAACGAAAACACGTATTGAGATGAGATATGGGAGTGAAAATCAAACAATGAAGGAATGTTGTGTAGATCTTGCCACTCTATTATTTATTTATAATTAACAAGTCAACTATTGAATTGGATGGTTGTCTCTGGGCTGTATTTGGATTAGATAAATTTACAATGCAATTAAGAAATGGTTGCTACATGCTCACAACCGCGTACATTTATTTATTTAATCATTTTAAGTACATGCTTAATTATAATTAACTCTTAATAAAGAGCTATTTGCAAGCTAGGTAAAGACGAAGTCAAGTTGTTAATATATTTCAGGGGTAAGTATAAATATATCTCCTTCGACTTTTTATTTTCAATAACTAATCGTGTTTTACCTTTTATACTAAACACACTCGAGACGATCTTTTTGTTGTAAAAAAAAATTCCTAAACCGTTTTGGATGGAGAAGGGTTGAATTTTTTTATATTTAAAATATCTTTTTTAACCCTAAACCCAAATCCTAAAACCAAACCCTAAAGACGGCGGTGGTTAATATGCGACTGATAGTGGTGACCAGTAGTAGCGGTGGCCGTTGGTAGAGGATTAAGGTTACGGTTAGGGTAGAAAAAAAAAAACAGAACCTTCGAGCTTCTATAAACTATACATGTTTTCCAACAAAAAAAAAATTGTAGGAAAAAAAAAAGGACCGTTTCCATATAAGTTTAAGATTTGGTTGCTTCATCACGATACCAACCACAATTGTGTTGTGGTCGATGAAGTCATTGTTGGCATCATGACATGATCGGACGGTTAGAGGTTGACGATGAGGTCTTTTTCTCTTCTCAATTACTAAAATTAATTGTAGCTTCAAAGCATAAATGATCATCACTTCCATGGCAAATGAGTCCAATTCCCAAGTAAAAGCAAAAACTGTTTGACTCTATAGCTAAACGACGACGTCTAGTGTGTAAGGACTCTTATCGGGTAAGGTTAGGTGAAAAAAGGAGAGGATGGTGTCACACTGTCACGGTCCAAGTTATCATAATTTTCTCTATTATAATTCATAACTATAAAGAAAAAAAAAATCAACAATAAGTATATATATATATATAGATATTGTATAATCAAATATACTAATACTTCGTATTATAACTCAAATGTAAATATTCAATTTTAGTCAACTATTTTAATATTAACTCTATGATATGAAAAAAAAAACGTTTATTTTTAAAGTAACACAAATATGTTATAAAAGAAATAAGATGTTTGGATTTATGATCTTTCACGTACAATAGATTTATACCGGACACAATAATCTCAAAATTACTTCAAAAATGATATACAACATATTCATAAACTCTTACTGCCCATCATCCTTCATTTCCTAAAGCTTTTTATTTATTTATTATTGATTTGAACACCAACCATTAAGTATGACATAAAAATAAAATTAAAGGTTTACATGACAAGTAATAAACCGATTTTTCTGAAATGTACGATTATTTCCACTAATACGTAATTGTTATTAAATATTCGGTTAAAATGAGTTGAAATGGACCTTTTAGAATGTGTACTCTTTTTACCTCATCTTAATCGTTTGGATAGTAATCAAGAATTTGAGTTCTTTTTACGGGATTGGACTCTAAATCTATCTAATTCTTACAATCCTTATTTGGAGATTGTAGTGGTGGTTTAGTAATCCACCACTTGAACTTGAGTCTCTAGATAACCATCTTAGTTGTTTGACCCAAAATGTCTAGTTTTTTTTTCTTCTTAGATTGAAATTTAAGAAAGCTCATATGATCTTTGACTCATACGTATTTTCATGCTTTATTTCCTTTCATTTAAGCATATTTTTTTCTTCAAAAGTATTGTTTTAGTATAGTTTTAATAAACCCAACCATGGTCAATACTACTTTTTCCTATTCTTTGGTAGGCGCATCAAGGAACATCTAGGAGAAGGAACTTGGGAAGTCATGGACTACGAAGCAAAAAGCACGCATGACCCGGAAAGCAGTTAACTTGTGCTTCAAGTAACCAGAATTTGAATGGTTCGACGCACGTCGACACCCCATCGACGTGCTCATCGAGACCAACGTGTTCTCAGAGCACAAGCTTTGCGCGCGTCTTTTTCCTTGGTGATGGACTACAAGTCACTCTGGCATGCATCAAGAGCCCTACCAATGGACTACAGGTCACCCGATGTGTGTTGCTATCTCTGTCGACAGAGCACAGTCAACATTTCACACGTTATCGCTCTTATCCACGGGCTCTGCATCCTCGACGTTCCTTCTAACAAGCGTTTAATTTCCCATCTTGACGCACGTCGAAAGTCTGTCGAGACGTCCCTCGAGATTGTGCAGAGCAGCTGAAGCTTAAAAATAGAGAGCTAGCCTCATTGGTTAAGAGCTTTTGGATCAATTCCGAAATTCTATGAGGAGCAGAGTTTCTAAAGAGGGTTTAGGTGAATAGATTTTGTGGAGTATTGTTCAGGCTAGTAAGGGTTAATCTAGTCTTCAAGGAGGAGAGGGTAGATTTTTCAAAGAAGGTGGATTTAGAGAGAAGAAAAAGAAGGTTCTTTATCATTTTGGTGTAGATATCTTCTTCTATCTTGTAATCTTCTTTTCCTTGAGATCCATGCTTTTGGTAGGCATGATTATGGTCTAAGAAATCATGGTCATGCGTATATTTGAATGCTAGATGTAAAGACTTGATTTTGGTTGAGTAAAGCTTATATTTCTTGTATTCAATTGAGATTTCCTATAAAATGATGGTTCTTGAGCTTGGATCAATCTTTATGTATTCTACACATCACAAAGATTGTACTTTTATTATTACTCATACATTTGTTATGATTTGATGACGATTATAACATGCTTGTGTGTGTTAGGATCATGATAGGAATGACTGATTGCCAGGCAACATCTATAATAAGCTCAATGGCATATCAAGTTCTTTACTGTTTTTTGCTAGAGGTAACTTATATGTTTTGTTGTGAACCTCGAGTGATGAAACATATGCTCGGACTTGACTCGTTTATGCTCCTAGCAATAAACATAAGAATTGACTAAACTCAATTAACGAAATTATCTCTTTAGTCATAAAGGTTGATATAATGCATAGTTTGATTTTAAATTCATACGATATCAAAATGTGAACTTTTTTTTTTTCAGAAGAATTTGAACTCAATTAACTCCAATATGAAATTTTTGAGAAGATGTTTATCATTTGAACCTCTCATTAATATAGTAGTTTATTATGGGTGCAGGATTTGGTAAATGCGATTTCGTGTAGTGTCATGAGCAATTGAATTGTCTGGCTGGGAGAGTTCAACAATTTCGTTCTCTTTTGTATCCTATGAATTATTTTGCTGTAATTTATTTGTATACAATTCTTAGTTGGGGCAATCCGAGTTATGTCAACACTTGGATTTTATGTCTTCTTCAAAAAAAAAAACACTTGGATTCTATGTTGTCGCCGTTTTCAAAACACAGAAAACGAATACATATTTTCCTAAACTGAAAGAAAAAAAAAATATATACATATATATCTTTTCTCTAATGCTAAAAATAATTAATATATATATAAAGGAAGAATAGAAGAAAAAAAGTATCTGAAAATTAGTTGGAAATTAACAAATGTATTGAGCTGGTTTGCCCGAGAGGTTAAGGGGGAAGACTTAAGATCTTCTGCACATAAGTGCGCATGGGTTCGAACCCCATAGCCAGCAATTCATTGTTTTTTTGACGAAAAAAAACATTATATAATATCTATTATTACATCCTCGTCCAATTTTTTTTTTTTTGAAACATATCCTCATCCAATTTCAAATTGGTTGTCTCCTCTCACAATATCTTTATATTTTGTAACCTCTCCCAATAAAAAATAGCATTTCCCCTCAAAGAAATGTTGTGCATCTGTAACATAATCGGTGAAATCTTCGATGTTAAGATTTATGTTGAAACCAAGAATGTCCATCTTAAGTTTCTCGTCATTGATGGATTTGGGTATGATAGTTATTTGTTGTAATAGGTTTGTTGATAGCACATGTTGTAAAAGTATATCCCGTTATCGAAAGTATATGAGAAAAAAAATTGATTAATAAACATAATAAAGACTCCATCCATCAACTCGAGCTTCTAGATTAAGCTTTTGGATTGGATAGAAATTTGACATGATATGAGCTAACTTGGTTTGACTCACAATCTATCTATCACCTCCTACTCAAATGTGGTCAATTATTATAATAATGATTGTCAAATAATGAAACAGAAAAAAAACCCCTACTCAAATAGAATTCATGTAACAACCCTTATTTTAAAATCCTTTCTTAAATGAAAACTACATAAATTATTTAAAAGATTTTCCCAATTATTCTAAAAAATATGAATTGTGACATCAAAGATCAAACTGAATTTGTGACTTCAAATATAGCAATTGCAATTTTCGAAAAAAAAAAAAACTAATCAAATAGATACACCAATAACCTGTTTTTAAATAGTTACATCTGGATTCTTAGTTCTTTTTCACACAGATGCCATCAATGAGTGTATTAGGATTCAAACAATTTTCATCATATTGCTAGACGCTTATAGCTTTCGCGTATATTAACGAGTGTATTAGGATTCAAACCATTTTCATTATGATTCTTCCTCTATAGTTTTTGATTTGTTATATGATAAGTATAGATAGGCGAAGGTGAATAAATGAGTATAGTCTCTTGTGCTGAATAATGTCAATATCAAGCAAAATGAGTTTTTATCTATTTTAGAACTGTGCTCAAATGGTCATTGTAGCTTGTAGCTTCATCTCTATTGGTCCCACTGTTTAGTCATGGAATGTCATCCGGATTACCATCGTGTTTTTCCATCCTCTTGTGAGCTGGTGCAATTGCTTTGCGTCAAAAGGTCTTAGCATTTAGTTATAGATATTAGGGTTCCTCGTCGCGTGTTAGCCGTTTCCTTTTGTTTTTATTCGTGTATTTATGTTTTTTTTATATCTATTATCGTGTATTCCTTTTTGTATTGTTTTTTTTTTAATGAAAATATATTATTATTGTTATATTTAATGTTCCCAGCGACTCATTGCTCCAAGAATATGTACCCGTCGGTGTTAGAATCTAGACTAACATTGTTTGGTCTCACCATGTCTAGTGTGTCGCTAAAAGAACCGGAGATACATTAGAATTGCTCTAAATTTTTTTAACCTAAGATAAGTAAAAGAACTAATTTGAATAATTAGATGAAAATGTGTAAACTTTTGGTATAATCAACCCTAATTTAATTCAAATATAATAATCTACATGAGATGACAAGAGAATAAAATTGGAACACAAAAATTTAAAACTAAATCTAGAAAAGGTTTGATGGATAAATAACTCACTTCTTGATCATCATCAACCCTCCTAATCTCTATAAGCGCTCCTAATCATGTGTCTCTGTCAATTTCTCCACCACTTAGCTTGAACTGGAAGCAGGTTTGAAAAAAATCTCGAAGAACATTCTTCGAACATTTTTTATTACCATACTGTTACTTGGCAACATCAAAGCAGCTGAGATGTCATGTTTAGCTACTCCTTCCAAGTTCATCTCAGTCCATTTGTCAAAATATTTTTAATCTGGTCAAAGCCTATGCCATGGGCATTGATGACATCTCCTTGTCTCACCACTGCCTTGGATATAATTAGAAGATTGTTAATCTATACATCCATAATTGATCACCTTCTCCATATTCTGAGTTCTTGAGATAAGTTTAACTAAAAAAATTGAACTAATAGTCAAAGATGAGATGATAAACCATAAAAGCAAGTTTGGACACACTGCTAATGTTAAAGGCTTTGAAGGACTTCCACAGAACAGAATGTCTATATTCTGCCCCCTGAAGAAACCTGATCTTTTTTTCTTCATCTGCATGACTCAATTCTAAGTTTTACGGTATGAAGTTAAATCCTAATGTACACTGCTTGTATCCAATACAATAGAGCTCGGTTGTTATTGTACAACCTCAAGGAAACCATAAGAACGAGAAGTACATCCTAGAAAGGTAAAAACACACAAACACCTGCCCTTCACAGCTTAGTATGTACATAACAAAATACGACTGACTGCTTACACACGGCTCCTCCGACCACCCACTACCCTAACAAAACTGTCACCTTTTACTGAATCATAGGTGTGGGGATCAAAGGCTTTTTTCTCCCAATAACAACGTGTGCCACCAACCACAAGCTACATTTGTAGGCAGACAACCTTCAAATGGACCAACTTGATAAGGGATGTTTCGGTCCAATGAATCTCCCAAGCCAAGCTGCACACAACAAGAAAATTGGGTTTAAACCATACCCCAAATTTGTTGGCGTTTCATCGTTTTGATGCAGGTTGAGGATCGTACCTGCCCGTACTTGTTCCATCCCCAGCTAAATACTTGGTCGTCGTCTTTATGAACCACAAGCAAAAGCAATGTTAGTGTTAAAGTCAGGTTATAAATCCAACTCATACTCACCAGTTGGAAGTCAAGATTAAAATTGCTTCAGTCTTCAGCTTTGTATCCTAGAAATATCCCTTTACAATGTATAGAAAAGGAGATACAATTTCTGTTCATGCCCTATATAGAATTAGTTTTAAATGTAACCTACAAAAATAGCCTGCTGCTCTACTATATTCACTCCCGAAGGTTGCCCAGGGAAGCAAATTTCGGTTTTACATATCTTGGGTGCTCCAGCCATAATAAATTCATTGATTAATTCATACCAAATTCAATCAGAATTCTATTTCACATATATTGAAATGGAGCATCATAGCTTTGCCAGTTTGAAACTCCAAGACGAGTTCGCTTACAACTACATCTGCCAAGATATTTAGACAGACTCATACCTGTTAGTATGGCACTATGACGAGCCCCACAAGATACAACTTTGGCATTTTTACTTTCCAGACTCGGAGCATCCAAAAGCCTAGGTGAAGTCTGATGCAAAAATAGGAATATAGTTAGTTCTCAATTGTTAATCTGTGATTTGATGGAAAAAAGAACAAAGTAGCATTATATATAGATCTGACTGGTGCCTTAGCAGCTGCTTCTTAACAACTGAAATATGCAGATCTTAATGGAGTAAGAAACTCAAAAATACAAGTCAAACCTCCCTTTGGTTGATCTGACCGTAGAAAAAAGAGAGGTAAAATGAATAGTCAGCCCCTTTGGCACACTGCTATTGCATTGAGGTTAATTTTCATGGCTGAAACCTAGGTGCAACTTCAGCAAGTCATCCTCTCCTTTTAAATTCAGAGCAACAACAGCCAAACCATTACCCAAACAAACTTGGGTCAGCTACATGAATCCTCTAAAAGAACTCACTGGATTTCGGCTTGTATTTTCATCCTCCACTAAATCCTATCTAAAGCTTCTCTTCCTTCACCTAAGCTCCATCCTATCTTTGCGTACCATTTCTTTTGATTTAACTTAGGTCCGCCCCTTTAAGTTTCTCCTAAATCCTAATTAAATTCCCTACATTTTCATACCAGTCATTACCTTACTATGTTGTACATGTCCAAAACTCCTCAAACAATGGTCTTTCATCTTCTCTTTAATTTAAATTATCACAACTTTTCCTCTTATAACCTTATTCCTAATGTTATCCCTCTTACTTGTACCACACAATCACCTAAGCATTCTCATCTCCGCGACTCTGCCACCTCATCTTGTGCATTTTTTGGAGCTCAATATGCAAACATATCCATTCTTTTGCATAGAACCTCTGAAGCTCTTCTCCACTTCAACAACCCCACGCCAATCCTACTTTTAACATCCTCTAAAACCTCCCCACGTTATTCAACATCTGCCAGGTACTTAAATGCTCCTGTTAGTAATCTCCTTATCTTCTAGCAAATTGAACCACTCTTCATGCTTTACTTTTGCCACAGGTACACTCCACATACTTGATTTTGGTTCTACTTATCTTAAATCCATTTAAGGCTTATCTCCACCCATCCAATTTGGCACTAAATCCTACATTCATTCACTAAGAAAATGTCACCAGCAAGCAAGAGTCCTAGTAAGCTTATCAATAGCTAAGCAAAAAGGAAAGGGATCTGATGCAACCCTAGTGGTAGGAAGATCTCTCATGACACCTCCAATAGTGAGCAGACAGAGCAGCAACAAAAAGACTCAACTATTTTTTTCCGTCTCTAATATGAAACTTTGGTTTCATTAGCTCTTTTTATGGAGAATGGATAAATTCAGTTAGAGATCGTAACAAAATGCATAGGCCATTAGGAGTTTTTTTTTTATCAGCATTAGAAGGAATTCTAGTGAACATAGCACGTAGTATACCATCCGGCTCCTTATTCCCTCTATGAGGAAGTATCTAACATTTTCCTACCTAATGATTTTCCACACAGAGACGAGGAGAAGAGTTTTTTAGGGATGTACCTCAGCCTGATCAGCACCAGTCCCTAACTGTCCAAACTGATTTCCACCGAAGGCGTAGACACGACCATCAACCGATATACAAAGAGTATGCCATAACCCAGCAGCAACACTTTTTACTTCAATACCCAATAAAGAAGACACTGCAGTTGGTCTCAACTGATCATCCGTACTACCTTGCCCACACTAAACAAAAGTAAAGCAAACAATACTTCAGATGAGTACGACGAAGAAAAATTAACAAAGCAAGAGTTTCAAACAGCTGCTTGGCTATGAAAGGATAAGTCATCTGACAATTTTTAAAGGAAGAATTTCAAGGAGAAGTGACCAAAATTTTCTTTTATCAATAACAGCTGCCTGGTCATGTACTTATGTTGTAATATGCAGTTCTTTATGGTGAAAGACTTGTCCACTGTTGTGCCTACTAGTTAAAGGATTTTATAGTAAAAATTGACTTTACTTATTTATTAAAAAGTACAGACCCTAAATTTAATATTTGTAGACTGTAGTACAGTGTGCACTTTAATTGGATCAAACAAAGAAATAGTTAAACAGTATGTGGTAGCTTTGCATTTATATTTACCACAACAATGATAAACATCAATCACAAGGATGTAGAATTCGATTCGTTTTACACCGTTCTTATTTTGTTTTTAGCAATGAACTGGCTATTGGTCACAAGAATAGGTCTCGATAACTCTCCTTGTGGTTTTAATATTCTTTTTTATGTAAATTTGCTAAGTGTAATGCCCAGAGCAAACTCATTTGTTCACAGAGGAAGAGCATCATACTATGCATTATGAGTCACAGAAGCTCAGAAGAGTACAGAATGCTCACCTGGCCATACATCCCCCAACCAAAAGTAAGTAGCACTCCAGCATCTATGGATGACAAAAACACAAATGACATATAAGAAAACACAAATAACGTACAGTTAAACAGCTTTATAAAATAAATAAGCATAAGAGAAAACCTAGTTCACAACTACATTTATCACACAAGTTGCAAGGAAAACTGATCAAGAGCTACAGTACGGAAGGCTCAAAACATATGATCTAAGGAATGACGAGACAAGCCGTCGCTAAGCATTTAGCCTCAAAGATCTAACAGATTTAATGAAATGGTTTCTCTTCCATACATCAAAAGAAAAAAATAAAGGTGTTCCCATATGTGTGACAACTAAGATTTATTGCTGACCTGTTATTACTGCACTATGCCGACCTCCACATGCAATGCCCTTCACATAACTTCCAGGATCTTTACTGACTTGTGCTGATGAACTTGCACTTCCCTTCACTACTGAAGAACTATCTTTTCCATTAGTACGTGTCTCAATGCAAGGTATGAGATGAGGAGAAGACACCATTTTTATCCGAGAGCCCAAACCTAGCTGTCCTTCACCTCCATAGCCCCAACCCCACACCTGTCCCATATCTGTAACTTTGGTTAAAACATGATGCATCACAGCTGTCTTGCTTTACATCAAAAATCTTCCATATCTTCATACTTCATACTTCATACTTCATACAACCTACAAAACTATATCGCGTAACCACAAGGAAGAGAGACTACTACCTGAAAATGGCAAGCATGTAGGCCATGGACAAGACATGGAGAATTTACCTGAAAGCACTAAAGTGTGGCGCCCACCTGCAGCAACAGTGATGATCTTCACCCCAGGACCCAGAGTAACAATACGAGGTGATACGGCAAAATTTTCCTCTATAGATGTAGAGCTATCTGGATCTTGTCTAGCTGATGATATTCTCCTTCGCTTCACAGTTTCCTCTCCATCCTTCTTGTTTTCAAGATGAGGTGCTGTCCCTGTGGTCACATTCGAGGCTTCCGACTGTGGGGTCACTGTAGGAAAAACCTTCAGAACATTAGTTCCAAGATTAAACCACTTTAACATCATTGTGTTCTCTCCTTAGACTGACAAATGTTTCAGTGAAGTACCTTGCTCACTTTGGGATGAATTTTGTTTCCCAAAACCATGGATGATTTTTCCAGAGGGAACACACTCTTTCCACCCCCATGTGTATACTTCACCATCTTCTGAAATTTGAAAACGGAGAAGGTATAGGAAGATTGTCAATACAAAAAGATGCCGCTATGTTCATTAAAGAATGCAATAGTTGGTAGTTACTACTAATTTGTCGAATATTAACTTATTCAACACAAAATGCGAAAAACACTTACGCCAAAGAGAACTGTTATGCCCAAAACTTCCTAATTGGGGATTGGAATAAAAAGAAGTACATCCACAGAAGAACATTAACTATATATGCCAAAATTGTCATGAACAAGTTGACAAAAATGTTTTACAACAAGAACTGCTATAAGGTAGGTTAGAAATTAGACAGAGGATGAACTCGTTTGTAAGCCATGAGATACCATATTCAAAGTTTGAATTCAAATTTGCTATAACATAATACACAGCATTGTTTATAGTTCAATACCCTTATTGTCATGTTTATAGGATTCGGATTCATTATACTAGCAAACGAAGACAATCGGAAAATGTACCTGTCCCTAAAACACAATGAGCCCAACCAGCTGCAGCCTTTGCTACTGGAGTTGCAGTTGGAAGAGGATAAGGCTCTGGAGTTCCCTAAATAAAAAGAATCAGAAGAAGATGGTAATTAATTCAGTCTGAATAAAAATAGCTAATAACAGTAACAAAAATTGAACAAATTAGAAGCACATTCCAGTACCCCATGCTTCCCTGAGGTCAAATAGCTTTGACTTTCATCATCTGCTGAACCCCAAGTTATAAGCTTTCCAGAACCTGCTTCCACCAAAAAGAAGATCATACTTCAGCAAACACAGCCAAACAGAAAAAATTACATTTCCACAAGAACAAAAAGTAATCATCCATTTGACAGATTGAGGGCATGTAAACAAAAATTACTGGTTTAAATTGATAAATCTGAGCATACGCCTAAAATTTACACGGCAACCTAACTATTTCCTGCTCAAATCACTGGACGAAAAAGTAAACCGGAAGTTCCATATAACAACCTAATATCTGAGCAATTTGTATCTATGCATTCTTACTAATCGTTCCTTCAAGGATTTAAGCGGAGCTAGAACTTGAATTATCTTTAGCTAAAACACTTTCAATCGACGGAATCTTTAGGTTCGATTTACATATTTCAATACTTTTAATACCAAAAATTCTCACAGGAAAAAAAAAACTATATAAATGTTACTCAAAAAAATAAATAAGATTAAAAGACACCTGAAATTGCCATGGCAAATCCACAACCGCCGCCGCAAACATCCTTCCACGAGTCTCCGGCGATCCTTTCGACGGACGGAGAGAGTATCGGCGATTTCTCCGGCACGGATCCAGGAAGATAGCCGCACATGTAAACTACAGTCTCCTTGCATTCCTCTTCCACTTTCGTCGGAACTGCTTCGTCTCCTTCATTTCCGTTCATCGCTCTCCGATTCGACAACAGCAAAAATCGAAAACGAAATAAAAAATTCGCTCCAAAATCACAGAAAAAAACTGAAATCTGAATCTGTTTCTAACCCTAATCGATCCCTCTGCTGCAAAGATTTAGTATTTTCCTGAGAAAATTGAGCGCGGAGAATGTAATTTTTGTTCTAAAACAGAAAAGTCTACTAGCTAGTAGGGTGCGTATCATTTACAAGATATCGCGGGTGCCACGTCGGAGGCCACGTTGGTTCTGTTCGACACATGGCACGATCTGGACCGCAACTTAGATTTTTCAATTGGAGCCACGATTGCCGTGGAAGTTTCTGGAACATCAACCCTTTCCTCGGTAGTACAACCTCTAAAGTAAAGTCCGCCATATATGCTCGACACGTGGGTGGGGCAATGTATATTTTAGTTTTTTCTCCTTTCAAACTTAAATTTACTTTTTAATCAAAAGGAGTGTTCTCTTCGGGATACTTCTCATCAAAAAACAATAAACAAACATAGATTTGTTTTTTTGGGATAAAAGATTCTACCAATGATCTATATCATCACCACTTGTTTTTGTTGGTACGGAGGACAACGTCCACATACACCCCCGACTAAACGTATAAGCAAAAACTCAAAATATCGAATATGACAATTAAACGTTAGACATAATCTGACAATAAACCCAGTCTATGTTGGATTTAACCTGCTATCCCTACAAAACAACATCTTGACACTCAAAACCAGATAAAATTGACAGTTAAAACCAACATACGCAAGATTTACTGACTTATTTATATATACTCGACTACCAGACTAACAATTAAATAACCTGACGAATTAAGGCACAACAAACATTGATTTGTTAAAAAGAGAGTTTTTTCATTTAACATTTAAAAAGAGAAAGTATATAGATGGTCAGAAATATGAAGATGTTATTTTTTCTGTTTTTAATTTGATTGGGTGACTTAGGCTTAATTTTACTAGTACTTTTAAATTTATTATATGTCTGGAAGTGAGTCCAACATTTATGTACCGGGGATAACTCTAAAAACAAGCCCACTTTCACCTTCACTTTACATGATCTAACAATAGATGATTTTTCGTAGCAAAAACTAACTCGGAACTATCAAAAGTGTTGCAAAAAACCCTAACTCAGTTATATCAAACAGTTCTGTTACAAATTTAATGAAATGACGAAAATGCCCTCAAATGTTTAAATTCAAAAATAATCTCAAACCTTATTCCAACCCTAAATTCGAACCCGATCCTAGTCCCAACCTTAAACTATAAACATAAAGCTAATTCCAACCCTAAATTTCCTTCCCCAACCCTAAAGTTAATTAATTACTTAATTATTAAAAGAAAATTTTTGAATTAATTATTAGTAAACGAAAACTATACATAATTAATTTTTTCATTTAATTAATTAAAATATACATAATGTAATTAATTACAAAATTATATTTTAAAATAAAATATTCATACTTGTATTTAATCAATTAAATTTTATATCTCAATTATTGTTTCGCATATTTGTTACAAAATCTTAAACATACTTAACTATTAATTAACACTAAAATAATTAATAATAAAAGAATAGAAAAGGAACTCGCAGCAACCCATCTTCTCCCGCAAGCACAAACGGAATCGGGATAGGAACGTCGACAGCATGGTTCGTCGGACTTGGCATAATGGTTTTTAACTCCGGCAACAACAATATCGGGTTTGAGGGCTCCAGATCTACGGACTTGAACCATGAACAGATCTTGAACGAGTTCGATTTCGTCTTCGTCGATACCGAGCAACCCGATCTCCTCCACACAAATTCGTCAGTTTCCCGATCTCCGCCGACATGCACCCCGTCCTGCACTTACTCTCCTCTTGAGCAGCATGGAAAAAACCCGACCGGAAGCCATCACCGTCGGTGGCGGCCCTGATGGCTTCTCGTAGGACGGCCTCAAATTCGGCTAGTGAAGGCTGGGAGAGATCGAGGATTGTCATATAGGCTGGTTTTCCGATGCGAGACTTGGTTTGGGAGGTGTAGAGAGCGAGCATGCCGGCCTCAAATCCGACTAGGGAAGGCATGGCGGCGGCGGGGTAAATTGGAGGAGGTAAAGGTAGAAGAAGAGGAATGGTCAAGAGTGTGAGGGTAATTTCGGGATTACAGAAAATGAAATCAGCACGCATAGGTCACGTGGCCCAAACCCTGACGGAACCGTTAGATAGAACTGAGTTAGGGTTTTTGGCAACATTTATGATAGTTCCAAGTTATATTTTGTCACGAAAGATCGTTTGTCGTTAGGTCGTATAAAATAAAAGTGAAAATAGGTTTGTTTTTGAAGTTATTCCTTTATATTATATGATTTCTAGGAGAAATTTTATTAAGTTTTGAATCAAAAAACTTTATACATTGTATTTTTTTTTCTTTGGGTTCTCAACAACTATTTTGTAATGCTAAACATATTGTTTTTTGGGTTAATTACACCTGACCCCTCTTGAGTTTTCGGTTTTTTCACATAACTACACCGAAATATTCTTTTGTCAGGGCGAGTACTTAGAGTTTCAGAAATTTTCACTGTTACATTTTTCGTTTTCGTTAATGCAAAATGTCCAAAATACCCCAAAATCTTTCAAATTTTCGAAATTTGCCATTAGTTCTTCAGGTTTTTGTTCATTTTTTCCTTGTGTATTTCAAATAATTGGTTCATTAGGATTTAACCATTTTATCTGTTCCAACTTTTTATAATGTTGGTTTCCTTTCTAA